>CAEGAE010067288.1:0-41849 GCA_903067095.1 Girardinus metallicus | reverse complement strand
TATATATAGTTATATATACACATATATACACACTGACTGACGCCATGAGTAGCAATTCTTACTTTCAGATACATAAAATTAAGAATACCCGATTTATTTGTTTGCTAGATTACTGCTACTTTCTGGCTGCTGCTTCCAAAAACAATGCAAATATGTTGCATTATAAATTTGTATATCAGTGAAAATGTGTAGGTGCTTAAGTCTTAAAAGTTTTTATTCTCTACTCATGTCAAAATGTCTCTTCATTTAAAGCTGTGACTCCTTCTGCATCACTGTGTAGAAATAACATACTCTTTGAAAGGGGCCACTTCAGCTAGCATAAATCTGTGTGAGTGTATATTCAGCTCTGCCTTCACTTAAACAATGCAATGTGCTTCAGCCTTGAGTAACCATTTTGCAGTGTTAGCTTTCTGCAGCACCATGCAATCACATTATAAAGACTTGCGCCATAAGGCAGGCCACTTGGAAGACTATAAATCTACATAGCAGCAATTTTTTCCTCTCAATGAAAAGTTGAATAACAATATGCTCCAACCTGCTGCAGTCACTTCTCTAAAGCTCATTGCAACTGTATTACAGGGTTGTCCTCAATGAAGAAGGACTCACACACGAGTATAAATCTGCAGAACCGGATTGAATCTGCAGGCTGTGTGCAGCGCACTATAGGGGGAAGGAGAGCCCAGACTGTGTCATCAGATATCCTTTGGCCTAACATTGCAGACATAAAAGTGCCAGTGAGAGAAGGTGAGGTGCGTGTAAAATGTGCTGAATATTGGACAACAGAAGGAGCAGAGCGCAGTCTCTAATCAGGAGGAACGGCTGCTGCCTGCAGTGGTTGTGACGCGACTCGAGGGCCTGACCCGCTCCCTGGATTCTGCTGAACACGCTGGGGGAGAAATCCCCTCAACACACCTTCTCCCATTTATAGAAATGTCTTTCTGTTTGCGTTTGCTTTTTGCTTGCAAACTAACTCTAGTTTGGTAATTTCCAAACTACTGCCAAAATGGATTTATGATTTTTCATCGATAAAAGTGTATGAATATTTCATGGACAATATACTGCTATTTGGAAAACAATCAAACTTGTATTGAAGAAACTGATGTCCACATTTGATTCCAGCATTTCAGCCTTTGACTGTACCTTTGTTTCAACTCTGAGCCCAGCTGTCATCTACACATAAACAATATTTCTGTTAAAATTAATTAGAATAAAATCAGAGTTTATTTTTTTAGTAAATTAAATCAAAAAGTATATAACAATCAATATTGGTCTAAAGGGGCAGTATTATGTAAAATCAACTTTTTTGAGTTTTATATCATGTTATAATGTTATAACATGATATAACATTATATCATTAACATGATATAACATTATATCATGTAGAGTGTTGCCTTGGTTCTTTCATGCATGTCTGAGGAATTCTTTAATCTCCATAGCAACCATTCAGCTGTGCAAACACCTTGGTGGACCTAGCTCCGCCTTTAAGACACAGCTCCTCCTTGGTTTCCAAGCTTCTGCCTGACAGAGCAGCCCTCCTCTGTGACTCCCCCACTCAACTCCTTCAGACTAGCCAGCAGGATTTAGCAAACACCTGGTGGAACTGAACATCTGCTAAGGTAATTATACAAGCTCCTTCTTAGTGCAACGTTGGTAAAAGTATTGCTAAAGGATTAACAGAGGAATGATGTTATGACTTCCTGAAAGTTTCAGAGAGAGCAGGAGTTTTTAAAGTGACAGAGCCTCAATTTTAAGTCATTAAATTAGGCAGTAAAATTTCTTTAAAATCATATTTACATATATAGTATTTTTATAACCACTGGTTATAAAGCATAGTTACTTATTTATGCTATAAAATAACCATATTAGCCTGAAGAACACATAATGCTGCTCCTTTAAGATAAAAAAGAAACCCATTCTTCCTCAACCCGGTGAAACAATGTTACCCATTGCAGCTCTGTGAACTACCTTCATCAGCCTTTATTCTGTGACTGATATCCACACCCATCCTTTCACATCTCCAGACTTCTTAAGATATAATTGTGCTTCTGCTGCTTGAACATTAAAATGAGAAATTAACTTATTAGTTCTGTAGCTTCCGTTATTTTTTCTTCCTTTGCCAAGCCAGTGGGTAAGTTATGCATATCGACTGCCTGGAGGCAGACAGGCTGCTGCCTGCTAATATAAAGCGTGTTCTCCTGTGAAGCTGACAGCAGTGGCCGACAGAATAAGCTCAGGAGGTAATTGGGGTCTTTAGTCTGCAAACCAATACTCTCCCTGGAAGACATTATTCACTCAGGGTAATTAGACACAAAAGGATAATATCTGCAGCAGATCATGATAAAGTTGATCTTTGATTTAATCCCATGGCCCAAACGATATTTTCCTTCACACTGCCTGTACTTGTGCATGTTTTTTATACTTTTTTAGAGTACGTTCACAAAAGGAAAGTCTTTGGATACTTTTGTTGTAACTGCAATACCATTTTGTCAAGAATGGTATTGGTTCATACAACGCTGGTTTTTCGGAATATTTATAATTTTGGGATGAAGTTAGCAAATTTAGCTGCAAACAGGATGAGACGAGATGCTCTGGGCCCTCTGACCAACATCCTCTGCTTTCGATATAAAGAAAGCAGAGGATGTCCAGCAACAGCGGCTTGTGAAGTCCAAAAGAAACATACATTTCCTGTAGTTGGTTCGGGTCATGGGTCGTCTATTCATACGACGATAAACACACCAGAGTTTGTTTGGAAGCCGTCGGAAATCACCTCAAATAGTTGGTCTTAGTTCGTTTGATCTAAGACCCAATACACTCAAGGATTCTCTTGAGTATATTCAAACCTGCACAAAAAGTCCAGACCAATGGGGGAAACAAGCTGTGGTCCATTCAAGTGGACCACATGTGTATGGTTTTCAATACACCCTTAGTGTGTTAGACTGTGCAGACGGTCTTTTATAGAGCATTACCATACAACAGGCATTGCAATGTATCACCTTTGCAATTTGCTCCATATCCAGCTTTAATTGCCCTTATATAAAGGTCAAAAATAGTTTTGCTACTCTGGTGGTTCAGGACTTTATTATGCCCTTTTTATTGTTATGGCTTTGACTCTGTTCATCAAACTGAACATGATTGAACATGTTTATCGCAAGATTCCTTTCTTTGAATTGCCTGCACCACTTTAAAGCAATGAGACAAAACTGGATCAGATGATACTGCCCGTAATTTACAGTGACCTGAAATGTCCATCTGAAATGTTGAATGTATCAAATCTTTGAAGCAAAGTAACAAAAACCAAACTCATGGCTTAAGGTGGTCTAAATTTAGCCTAAGACATTCAGGACTAAATGAGGTCCAATGACGACACAATGATGTGATCACGTTTCCTTTTCACTGAGAGTGAATTATTTTACTACCTCTTATTTATTACCCTAGGGAGTATTATCCTTTTATGTGCCATGTTTTAACATAAAATGAGTCACCGTTTCTGAAAATGGAAACCAAAGTCATTATGTTTGATCAGTCCTGAAGACGCTTACAGAGTTTGGAAGGTCGCCCAGAAGATGTTCTCTCTGAAACTCTCTCTTTTTCTTTGGCTTGTTTTGTTTCTCCCTGCAGAAGGCCACATTGATCCAAATGCTGCTTTGGATAAAGCATTTTAGCTTAACAGAGGTTGTGCTGAGTCAGGATCAATGACCAGGGTCCAGATTGGTGTCACAGGATGTCGCAGCTTTGAAAAACATATTAGACCTGCAGAGCTTAGGAATTTAAATGTAAACCACATTAATGCAGCCCCTAATTTATCTATATTTAGCTGTTTTAGATTTGTTTGAATGAGAGGACAACACAATGATTATTTCAGGGAGAACTGTTATGATCTTAGGCTCAATACAACAATTTCTATTACTCTGGTTCTTAAATTTATGAAATCTAACAAATTAAAAAAAAAAAGGTTTCATTTATTGCCATTTATTAGGCAAAAATTACATCAGCTGTGTGGAAAAACTAAGTACATAATGATCCTTTTAGAAGCAACTTAAAGTGTTTTTTTTCTGTCTAATTTCATCAGTGTGACAACTATAGGTGGAATTTTTCTTAACATTCTTATATCTAATGTTTTTGTTTGTGGCAGCAATGTTAATCTCCCACCACACTGACTCCAAGGTGCTCAGATCCCATTGACTGCGAAATAGACCCAAATCATCAGCTTTCCGCTACTGTGCTTGACAGTTAACCCTTATTCCATTTAACCCTTATTTGCCCTGTCATCCACATTTAACATGATGTGATAGGTCTCCAGCATGTAAGGGTGCAGTGCATACAGCAGGCTCAATTTCCAATTGTTTTCTGAAATCAGGTTTGTTTTTTTGCTAATTAAATGCAACCACAAAGCAAAAAAAAAAAAGTTATGTTTCAGCGTTGCTTGCTGCATTGTTTACAGTGTTTCAATTTTTAAATCCTAATTTTTTGCATGTTTGTCACACTTCTGTTTTCCAGAACATCAAACCAACTTCAATATTAGTCAAAGACAACAAAAGTAAGCACAAAATGCAGTTTTCAATGAAGGATTTTGTTATTAAAGGAGAAAAAATCCAAACCTATATGGGTCTGTGTGAAAAAGTGATTACTAAACCTAACAGATTGGGCCTAAGCAGCAAGTGCAATCAAGCATTTGTGATAACTTGCAAAGAGTCTTTTCCAGCATTTTGGAGGAATTATGGCTGACTCAGTTTTGCAGAATTGTTGTAATTCAGTCACAAAAGATGGTTTTCAGCTTGAACAGCCTTTGTAGATCAAGCCACAGTTTCTCAATAGGATTTAGGACAGGATTTTAACTAGGCCACAACAAGGACTTCCTTTTGTTTTTCATCAGCTGTTCAGTAGTGGACTTGATGGTGTGTTTCCTGCTGAAGAACCCAACTTCGTTTCAGCTTTAGGTCATGACCAGAAGGCTGGACATTCTATTTTGGTGTTTTTTGGTTCACAGCAGAATTCATGGTTTCATTTATCACAGCAAGAGCTTTTCTGAAGCAGCAGAAAAGCTCCAGACCATCACATTCCCACCATGTTTTATTGTTGGTACAATGTTCTTTTGCTGAAATGTGGCATTATTTCTAAGCCTAATGTAACGGGACACACACTTTCCTTCAATTTTTGTCTCGTTAGTCTACAGAATTTCTTTCCCAAAAGTCTTGGAGATCATCAAGATGAGTTAAAGAAAAATGGAGAGCCTTACTGTTCTTCTTGCTCTACAGCGGTTTTCATCTTGGAACTCTGCCATGGTGGCCATTTTTGCCTCTTGTGGAGAAACGATAACCTCTGACCTCACATGAGGACAGTGATAACTGGATGTTTTTTTTGCCACCGTTCACCACAGTTTCATGTTTTCACCATGGATGGATAATGGCTCTCACTGTGGTTTACTAGAGTTTAGAAATGGCTTTGTAAAGCTTTCCAGACTGATATACCTAAATTACTTTCTTTCCCATTTATCCCTGTATTTCTTTGGATATCAGCATGATGTCTAGCTTTTGAAGATCTTCCAGTGAATTTCACTTTGTTAGGCAGGTCCTAATAAATTTATGACTTGATTGAAAGCAGAGGCCTGTGTGTGTTTAAAAACAGATAATTCAGGAGTGAAAAACCATAGTTATATTCATCAGGATTGGGGCAATAACGTTCCCACACTGGGCCATGTAGGTTTAGATTTTTTTCTCCCTTTATAATCAAACTTTTGTTTAACAACTGCGTTTTGTATTTACTTGTATTGTCTTTGTTCCATATTTAAGTTGATTTGATGCTCTGACACACTGAAGCGTGACAAAGATGCAATAAAACAGAGAATCAGAACAGGAAAAAAACACTTTTTGTCACCACTATATGTCCGGATTTACCATGTCTGGTTTCTAGTGCAGAATTATGATGTCGGTGATGTATAAGTCGGAAGAAATGTATCATGACCGTTCAGACTGCAGGCGCTGGGGAAACTATAGGCTATGTAAGAGATTCAGTCCCATATTTGAAAGTGGCACAAATCTGATTTTCTGGAGGGTGAAAAGATGATAATTGGGCTGTTCAGGCTGCCGTGCAAAGTTGGATATGGGTTACAAATGGGCAAAAAAATTGGATTTGGGTTGCCTTTGACGGCTGTGTGAGATTTAGCTCTTACTATGTAGTCACTTTTTTTAGCGTTGTATTCTCAGATCTGGGATGTTCTCCACTGGGAGGATGAATCAATGTCTTAAATTGCTTTCCATTATCAATGTTTTGTCTGTAAGTTTGGAAATGGCCTCGTAACCTTCTAAGATTCTTATGTAGCAACAGTTTCTTTTTCCATGTAAGTGCCGATATCTTTTCACCTTCATATGGTGAACTTCTATTCCACACACCGCTTCTCTATTTGGGCTTAATCTTTGTTTTTAGACAATAACAGTGTGGAATCATTTTGTTTTGTATACTTGGGAGTTCAATCTAAATTACTTTAGAATTTGGTAAAGAGCAGACAATTTTTATTGCATCTTCATTTCACTTTATTGACTCAGCATTTTTAAAAACTAACAATAACTGGTATCTTGAGATTCCCATCAAAATGACAATGTCTGCAATGGGAAGATGGACAGAGACATTAAGGGAATGCTTTACTTTCAAAGCCAAAAAATGTGCACCCAACATTTATAATCAGAAAAAACAATATTGTCAAAACAACTTCATATTTTTCCATTGCAGCTAAAAGTCGCAAAAATGTCGTCTGTATTAACTGAGGTAAAAATAAAAGATTAAATGTCCAGGAATTGTCAGGTTTTCTTTTAGGAAATAACTGACTCAAACCATAGAAAAAAATTATATCAGGCAGTAGTGGAGAAAAGTGTTTGCATCAGCACAACGAATTAAGTAGACAGAAGCTTTAAAAACCGCCGACATTTCCAGTCACAAAGATTCTTAACCACTTTAATTCATACAACCACACAAGGCAATCTCTACATCTACATCAGGAAGGCGTTTCCCAATGTTCGTTGTTCTTCTCAACATCTGGAAACTGCGCCATTACTGCGTGAGTGACTGTTAAACATAAAAACGATGGCCAGGGAAGAAAAGTAGAAGAGCAAAAACAAAACAATAAACAAATAAAATAAAGAAATAAAAAAAACTAAAAAAGAAAAGGAAAGTACCTTTCTTGTGAGTAGCTTCATTTTTCGAGCCTTTGGGGTCTAATAAAAAAACAGATCAGAATTAAACACAGCAAATACTAACACCACCTTACCAACTATACGTTGTTTCTCCTCATTAAGGAAAACAACAGCTTCTTCTATCACGGAGCGAACAAGACAGCAAGGCTCGACTATCTAAGGTGTCGCTCTGCTGCCAACACTCAGCGAAGGTGAGTGTGTGGCAGAGGGGGAGACTTGAGAGGGACAGTGGGGAAGGCAATAGCAGGGAGGAGGGATGCAACGAGTCTGTAAGGAAACAATCTACTGCCATACTGCAGCGGGCAGGAGAGGAGAGGCAATGCACTGAGATGAGGAGGAGGAGGGTTGCAATGCGGCTCTGTCAAGAGGAGCTTAAATAAGACTAGCAAAATGCACTAAAGGAGATGCAGGAGGCCAGAGAGAGAAAGGAGGGCGAGGAGGAAGGGTAGGGATGCAAAGACTACATGTCAAACTGGCTTCATTTTTGGCTTTTTATTGCCTTAAAGAAAACTTTTATTTCTGTATTCTTTATAGCAACATTGTAATGGTAAGTTACATTTTAAACCACAATTTTAACTAAAATTCTCAAATCAATTCTTTGTCCTTTCCAATACTTTCAATCCAGATAAAATACAAACACAGAATTCATAAATGATCTCCAAATGTGGAGTAAAACCCTATTTTCGCTCTTAATGGGCATCATTAAACTGAAGTCATTTGGCTGAAATGGAGCCCATGATGTAAATCTGTAACCTTTCACAAATGGGCCACATCATCTCAGTTTCAGAACTTTCAGGCTGCAGCGAGGCTGATTTATAATGGAGAAATGCCAGCCTGCTAATGTCAAGTAAGTAGAGTAAGCAAGTAGAAGTAGAGGCCGAACGATTCATTGCTCTGCAGCGACAAGGCATTTTCCCCCGTTCACTCCAGGAAAGTTAGTGCTCGACTGCGGACTCTGCCCGATGTGTCATGGAAGATTGGTGGCTTATTGGATTTATTGGATTTGTCTGGAAAGTTCCAGAAAGTGTAAGGCGCAAAGACAAAAAGTTGTGTTGCTGCTTTGATCAGCAGTTGTTCTATCAAACCCACAACACAATCAAACCTGCTTGTCGTCTATAAACTTGGAGTAAGATACAGTGAATACTCATCTACCAATCTTTGTCAAGCAGAACAAATCTCTCAACATTTGGAAGTTGTCATAAGACGTACTTAGCAAACATTCAAAGGTATTTTAACTTTTGGAGCTCAGATTTGTTGATTGATATCCTATTTTACCTCCAAGCTGAAATGACTGAACCAGACCAAATCTGGCTCACTCTACTTGACAACTGCTATAGTGAATGATGGCAACAGCACCGAGCAGAAGTCTGGGAGTAATACTGCAATCAGTCACTGTCAAACCCCTAAAATAGGAAATGGCTTTTAGGATATATTAAAAGCATTCACTGCCAACATCAACTGTTTGTAGGCAGGTGCCTTAAACTCAATAATCTAACCGAAACCATTCCTAAATCTCTCTGTGTCCAGACTAAACCCAGGCTTAACCTTGTGGCCAGGCAGCCTGTCGAACATCCCAACCCTTGGTCTCCTGAGCGTTAAAAATCAAAGCTATTTTGTCTTTTGGTTTTTTTCATGCTGTATAATGCTCATCGCTTGAGGCAATTTACAGTGATGACAACAATCTAACTGCTGGATGTACAGAGATGATTTAGATGTAACTAAAAACATGGACTCTGTGCAAAATAACAAAGGAGCTACACTTGGTAGATTGCATTTCTTTTCATTACAGGTAGTGCTTCCAGACCTTAAAGAGCTGCTAAACATAGTTGTTTGACATCAACAGGCCATGAATGCTTCCCCCAAAGAAGACATTCTCCCCTGCTTCTACTTTTACCACTTTTAATAAAATTCAGCATAGATACTTTCAGTATTAGCTCCTACATAAAAATCTCTCTTAGTCATGGTTCACATCCTACAGGAAGTTGATCCTCTTCAGAATATTTTACTAAAAAATTCAAGTAAAAACGACCTAAATAGTGGATCTGACAACAAATAAGACTTTTATGTCACACACCAAGCCTTGCAGAAAACTGTCCATTTTAAACTGTGGTCCTGCACCACGAGACACAAAAAACGTTTTTTGTGCAATTTTTGATGCTTCATGGACCTTAGCAGACATCAAATGATTAAAATAGATGGTCACAACATTGGCCCGATACTTTTATAAAATAGAATTTAATAGAAACAGCCTTTATTGTCCCACAAAGGGGAAAATCAGAAAATGAGGCATCCAGAGGACACCCTGGTTAGATGCCCAGTCATCCTACGGAGGACGCTTGCTTCATTCTCAGGGTTCAAATCTCATGACCACAGGTGAGGAGTGGAGCATAGACAAACCGGTAAGTCGAGATCTGATCTTTATAGCTAAACTCTTTTGTTGTTTTTTGACAGAACAAGCAATTGAAGTGCTGCACATTACAGTAGGCGATGCCTAAGTCCATCAATCCGACTCCTGCTCCACCATGTGATTACTTGTAAACAAAACACAAAACTTCTTGAACCCCTCAGCTTGAGGCAGAGACTGACCTCAATAGGAAATAATTTTATTTGCCTGGGTTTGTTGTTATTGGTGCATTTCTACAATCTTTTTATTATTATTATTATTATTATTATTATTATTATTTCTATTATCTCCTATCACCTAAAAAACATGGAAACAACTTTTTGTTTGTGTCATCACAGTAAACATTGAGAATCTCTTTGCGAGTCTTTCTAAAACAATGCAGGGAGCTTGTGGCCACTTTTTCCCTCAAACTAGTAATTAGAAGCGTGATCGAATTCACCAGAGGACTGAATGGCCTTTAATAAAGCTGTATTCCCCTTCTCTTAAACTTATTAGCTGTGGATGGGTGGACTGTTGAGGGAGGAAGGCAGCGTAATGTAGCTGTCAAGTCCTCTTACACATCCCAGATTAGCTTTGCACCGCCTCAAGCTAAAGAGGTCCCGTGTTACAGCTATCTTTAGATCACAAAAAACAATAATGACAGGTGGTATTTGTAGCAAATCTTGATACCAAACAAAGAACTGAGAAATTTTAAGCTGCTACTTTAACTGTATCTGTGCAAATTTCCTTTCTAATTGTTGTCCTTTCCTCTTACATCTAAGTAAGTTTTGAGAGGCACCAGACTCTTGGCTTCCTTTCACCATTGACCTATTTTATATTCTTCACCTCACTTCCTCTGCCAGTCTGTCTCCTCCAGCTAGATGATGAAGCATGATCAATATCTTTGTGATAACTCCGGGGAGTGTCACAGCTCTGACGACATTAAAATTCCCTGTTTGGTTCAGTGTTTTCCCAGATCGAATTTAGTGGCTCAGAGAAGAGAGGTCTGTTTTGTGGAATATTGAAAGCACATTTGGACCTTTCCTTTGGGCATGGATGTCTGCTTTCTCCTGCAGCTTTCAGCTTGTATCCTTGTAGTGATTCACGACATAAAAGAAGGAGAAAGGTGTGGAAATTTCTGTGTCCATTTCAAAGCTGCTGCAGAATAGAACCGAGTAATGCAATATCCACTGGTATGAATATAAAGGCAAAATATTCTGTGTTTGCATGTGAAGCCCAGAGCTGCACAGTTGCCATCTGCCATATTTACCAAACTGCTTTCCGAAGCAACTCCCTCCAAGTCTGTAAGCCATTAGCATTGTTGCCTTTCCTTCCCTTCCCTTGCTCCCTCAACCATTCATTTCCCCCCTGCAGCCAGTTCTCCATCCCACACTCATTACCTTATGTCCATTAATCCCATTAAGTAGCCATTAAACAAGTGCTGATAAGACCAAATGAACGTCAAGCTCTGACAGCTAATAACTACCGTCCCACGTCGACATGTTCAACTCTAGCAAGGAGAAAAGGAGACACTATGTGAAACAACAAGTGCTCCTGCTGTGAAAAAGAAAGGGTAAAAGGAAAGCAGCACACTCCCTCTCCGTTAATACTGGACTCATATCCACTTGTTCAGTGCTCAGTGGTAAAGTGACGCAGCGGTGGATTTTCAGAGTGTTTTTTTTTTTCTTTTCACGCTCATCGTGGGGATTTCAGAGCAAACGGGAGGCGGGAGCATTGGCAAATCAGCTGAGGGAGCGGAGTGAAAAAAAGGATAACAGCTGAAAGAGGGAAACCACTGTGGCTGCTCAGTGGTGCCACAAATCAAATCCTCACACATCAGACTTTTCCCTGTTCTGTTTCTTTGTTTCTTTGCTTTTGAGAGAGTTTTTATTTTATTTTATTTTATATACATTGAGCTTTCGGGTGTTTTTCCACTCAATAGTCTGGTAGACTTGATTCGATCGGGGATCAATGTTGCAACATTTGTTACATGTTCAGTTGGTGCAGTTCGCTTTCACACTGCACTATATCAAACAATCCAAACTAATTCAAAAGCCTGTTCACCTTCCTCAACTCAGGTGGCGCTGAACCAAGAACAACTAAAGGAAACAATACAAAAACCATTGAAGAAGAAAAAGAACTTCCTTCTTCAAGAAATCTAAACAAAACTGAAGTGGAGTGAGATTTTAGAGGCCATAGGGATTTCATTTTTACAATTCTCCTCACTGGGTGGCAAGATAAACATATGTCCATATCCTGTTAGTGGCCAAAAGACATTTTTGCATCACATCTATCATATTATACTCAAGACAACCTGAAAGCCTCGGATTGCCAATAAGAACTTCAAAGAAACATTGATCAGCTTTAAAATGTGAATTAAACAAAAGTCCCTCCTTCAGCTGGATTTATTTTAAATAATTGTTAATGGCAGGTGCTTTTGTGTAAAAACATTTTTTCTCCTAATGGATTGTATTCTTCCATTTGAATATAACTGAAAGTTGATGTTTTGATTATTGTTTTAGTGTCATGCTGCTGCAATTAAAGATAGACTTTTTAATGCTTTTTAAGGATTTTGCAGCAATGTCTCTGGTAATGCATAAACGGTCCCTTGTAAAACTATCCCACCTTCTTGAACTCAGTTTCTAATGTTTTAACTACAAACTTCAGTGTGTCTTTGTGGATGTTAAGTTTAAGTAGCACAGAATTATGAAGTCAAATGGAAACGATCCAAAGTTTGAAAATTTTTCACATTGCACAGTGTGCCATACATTTGTGTTTAGTCCTTTTTACTCTGGTACCCATAAATATAATCAAATGCAACAATTTTTTTTAACAAAATGGTAGCTTAAAACTCAATGAAAAGCTATAACACCATCTTCTCAGTTTGGACAAATGGAAAGCATCATCTTCTAGGTAAAACCCATCTATATGATATGAATTACATTGACTATGAGTGTAAGTAAGATGCTGACTACTTATTACCTTTCAATTGATTCCCCTTCAAAAATAAAAAATATTTAAATTATTGTAAATATGTTTTTGTTATTGTTATTTAATGGATATTTTTAGCTTTCTATTCTGAAATATTTGTGATTAATCTCGTGTAATGTTGTGTTGATGTTCTATATGGATTTTATAAGCTGTTATTCCTTCAATAAGTTCAAACTTCAAACATGAGCGGCACTAAGTTTAGAGCAGCCAACATGTTCAGCGTATTTTGAGGCACTGGCCACTGCCTTGCAGGGGATTTTGAAGGAGAAAGAGGAGTTACATAGTGGCAGCGTTAGCCAGCTCATCTATTTCTGATTGAGCCTAAAACTGGGGGCATGGTCGCTGCCGTCGTCCTTGCTGCTGCTCAGATTGAGTGATGAGGAAGGACGAGGTTATGGCACAGAGGAAGAGGGGAGTTGCAGCATGAGTCTGTGCCATTCATCAAGACACATCCGACACAAAGCGAGGGGGGAGCACGTGAACACGGCCACCTATAAACACCCTGTTCCCCTATCTTTCTCTCTCATACAAACTCATTTATCTTTACAGCATCTTGTGAGCTATCATCACAGAGAAGAGCAGATTAGTGATCCTTTTCGGGAGCTGAGCAGCATCATTTTTTTCAGAGAGCTGAAGTTTTGCTCGTCTTCCAGGTTGTTTAAGGACTCAGTGATGGTCAAACAAGGCGAAGAAAGGGTGGGACGGAGCTATGTGACATTCATGAACGATCCGATTCTTTTGAACGGCTCTTTATCATGAGTGATAGTACTCAAGTCTCAGTTAGTGAAAGCCGTTTCTTGCTTGCTATGCTCCCTGCACACACTGCAGTAGCTCTTATTTCTCTACTTAATTACAAAATGTATTGATTTAATCGCCAAATAAAAGAAACAGAAGAAAGGGCTCACTGTTTGTTTTTGTCATGGCGGCACTCTGCGTGACCTGGCTGCTACACCGACGCAGGCTTCATGTAGGGCAGAGAGGATGAGGACAGTCATGGTGGCTCCCTTCTTCTTGATTTCTTCTTGCTTGTTGATCTTTGGTTAATCTTCATTAAGTGTTGTTTACCATTAGTGCATTGCCCTCATTGTTATATGTAATGATGCTGAAGAGAAATTTTGTTTCTGCCAAAACAACTTACGTCCACTTTTTTCCTTTGCCGTTTGCCAAATGTTTTCTTTATTTTGTTGCAATTAGCACCAAGATGTTAATACACATAACAATTGTAAAAAAAAAAATAAAAATAAAAAACTACAAGGTATGTGACATTTATATTTGAAATTTTATATTTTATGGGAATATATAAACATATTTTTTTCTGTAATAACATAGTACAGTTATTTACTTAATACAGATTATTTAACTTTTTTGTGAACTTTACCCACAATTAAAATAAAACTATATTAAGATAAAATAGCTTAGAGAAATTGAACATTTGAACAGCTCTTTGAAGTGAATGTGACCTGAAGATTTGGTTCCCTTCAAAGAGCCATAAGTCCATAACTAGTGGGAAGAAAGTTAACCCTAGGATGGAAAGAGGAGATGCATTTGGACATCTATGTGTCAATGACACTGTTTTTATGTCTGAGACGAGGGTGATGTTAGGAGAACTTAATGTTATTATGCCAAAAAGAATGAGGACACAAATAAGTGCAAAAAGAGACAAATACAAGAAACAGGAGCAAAGAACAAAAAAGTGCTTGTGGTTTAAGGAAAACTGAGAATTTCCAAACATGAATGAAGGATGGGAGTAGAAAACGAGGAGGGGAGCATACTATTATAAGAATGACAAAGCAGGGGAAGAGAGAGAATGAGAGGATGGATGAATTCATGGATTATAAATGGCTTGTCCTGAATGTGTCAGCAGTGTTTCCTCTCTGTACTCCAACAGAGGAACCTGCTAAATCAATCGGAAGCTTTCTGCTCGCACAGTGGACGCCCCGAGTCATGATCACTGTAATTTCCTCTCACGCTGGTACTATATTCGTAGCTTTGGGCAAATCTCGTCTCTTTCCTCTCACATTTCCTTCGCTGCCTTAATTCTGCTGTTGCTGTGTAGGAAAAGTAAATTGGCTGGTGCTAATTTCACCAGAAGGGAAACTGTGTAGGCTGGAAGAAGCACTTAGGAAAATATATGTGTGATTTTAACATGTAGATTTAAAATTGCAGAATTGATAATAAACATAAAATACATATATATTTTAACAAGAAAACAACATCCCCTGCTGAGCACTAACTATCAAATTAAATTAGACTTTCTCGGACTCATGTCATAATACCTTAAAGACTGGTGATTCCTAGCGAGACACAAAATAAATAAAAAAAAGTAAGAATAGTTTTCTTCTTCACATAGAGAGACTTTTCAGAGTTTGACGTTGAAGCAAAACGCTGTAAGTGTTATGTGAACAAATAGGAGGCAGCCACATTGCTCTACAAGAAACTTTGGAAACTTGAGGATTTGCTTTCTTACAGATAAAATTAAGAAGTGAGCTTCCAAGAGGTGTTAAAAAAGTAAAATCTCCACCTTAGACCTTTTCTCAAGGCCAAATAAAATTCACCAGTTTAAGGTAAAAAGGGTAGAGATAGGATTTTGATTTAAATTTGTGCAAGTGTCAGAACTGGCCTAAGTTAAAAGCAAACTAAACATCTGTTTAAAGCCCCTAAACCAAAAAGGAGCCACAATAGCATTTGACATTGTACACAAGTCTGGTTTATCCCCCCATGAGCTCTCCAGCTCTCCCTTTGGTTGGGATTCACTTAAGTAGATATTAAGCTAGCAAACAAATGCTTGTAGGGATGTATAGGCAACCCACTAATGAGATCAGTGAATAGATGAGTGTTACTTTTAATGCCCTAGATCGGGGACGTCCTGCAACTCTTTGATGTGTCCCTGGTCCAATACACCTGAATCAAATACTGAAATACCTCCTCAATAGGCAGCAAGTTCTCCAAAGTCCAGCTAAAGACCTAATTATTTGATTCAGGTATGTTGAATCACACACATATATAAAAGTCACCACTCCTTGAGGACTGGGGTTTGACATTTGTGCTGTAGACAAGAAATCATAAACTCAAAGGTCAAAGTCAAATTAAATCTGGTTAAATTCAAAACCAATTAGAGCAAATAAAAAGTTTGCACAAATTAATGAGCAAATCCCTTCTATCAAATTTGCTTACAGCTTACAAGGAAAATAAATGCCGACAGTAAGGCAAAATGAGAACTCAAATTATTTGAGATTCTTAAACTTGATCAATTTTAAAGGTGCTAATACCCTCACATCAGTAAAGTGCCTTTCTTTGCGCAGAAAAATACATCAACTGAACTTAAAGTGCATCTAAAAGCTCATGAGGAATGGAATTTCAAATTCGTGTGTTGGACATTTTTTGATTAATAAAGACTTAGTGTCAACTACTTTCACTCTACGGTTTTAAAAATGAAGCCAGCAGAAGAACATACTGTAGATGTAAGATGTATTTAAAACTGAACTGAAACTGTATTTTCTACCACGTCAGTTGTTGTTTCAGGCTGCAAGAGATTGAAAAAGAGCAAGTCTTAAAACAGATAACAGGAAGGTTGAATATTTTGCAGCATAGTTGCTCCATTTGATCTTTTGAGCTTTTAACCACTGTTTTTCATAAAACCTGATGGATTTGTAAATGTTCTCAACCTTTTGGAAATCACAGTTATCTACCTTCTCTGAAGAAATCCTACAGAGAAAATGGTTTTACAATTAGCACAATGACAATTTTTCTTTTGTTATAAAATCGTAGAGCTCTTCTCTCTCACACACAATATGATTTCTCAAAAGTTGTCAAGAGTTTGATGGATGGAAAATGCAACAATAAGCCCTGGATATGTTCCTCAGTGCTTGAATAGATGAACCAGGATTCTTCAGGTTTCATGAAGACTTTTCCCCTCTCATCCAAAATGAGAGGGGAAAATCATAGTAATCATAGTTGGAAGCAACAGGCCTATCAGCTGTGGTCAGGACAATCACACAAATAGGACTGCAGAGAAAGTCTTAGAAAGATGACATGTTTTTTTTTTCATGTTTAAGATAGATTGCCTCATTCCTCCCTCAAACCAACTGTCTTTCACTGTTCAAAACGGACACGTTGCTGTCTTTTAAAAAAATGTCCAGTGTCCTTGAGATGTAAATGCACCACTGATTAGTTTGTGTTGCTGTGTCAGTGCATCTGTTTGAGTAGCTAATGTATGGTTTCTCCACATTAGAGGTCTGAATATTCCTGTTCAAACCACACCACCGAGCTTGTGTTTGTGTGTTTTATCACTGGGATGAACCAGTCTCTGTTTTAGAGTGTTGTTGGGTTTACACTAACTAACTAACTGGATGTGTTGTTAACAGGAATAAAAAAAAGGTAGATGAATGAAATTATTTGCATTTTTACTTTATGTCACCATCTGCAATTCTTAATAGTAACATACAACAGATCATTTAAAGCTGTTTTTGAGGGGTTGGCACAGCTAGTAGCATAATCGTTAATCAGCAATTAGAGCAAAAACAGCAGCTGCAGACTTACTGATATGCCTACAAACCCACATACCTACTGAGAGAGAAATTGAATTGACCGAAATTAGCATTGCGAGATCAAATCCTTAAAAAAACAGAAAATGGAAAATCTCCTATGAATTTCCTAATATGTACCATGCACAAATGTTGTTTATTTGTTTAAGCATCCCCATGTTTTGTTCATTTAACCATAAAAATATATATATATATATATATATAAATATGGAAGATTACTATTACTGTAGTCAGCGCCTGGGAAATATTTAGGACAACAATTGCACTATACCTTTCAAAAAGTGGTGTGTTGTGCAGGGAGTGGCACACAAACATAACAGAAAACTGACGCAAATTAACGAGTCACAGAGTTCACACTCATCTTCCTCTCTGACATCCATGACAGATTTTCCCATCAGACTCTGTCTATTAACAGCTCCAGACTCAATTTTGAAAAGCTGCATATAAAAGTCATTTTCATGACAAACCAACCCATGGAAAATATTTGTTATTCTGAGCACACGCAGCATTTCACCCGATCATGTTAATTTGTCATAAACTTTATTTTAGATAATATGAGGAAAATAAAAATTATTAAAGCTATAAATCTGAATTCAGGCTTGCTTTCTACTATTATGTACAATATGTTGTTGCAGCAGTGACTTTGGCAAATTATTGACAGTCAGAAGTGAAAGAATTAGAGATGGTTCAATACACCTACTCCCGACACATACCTGAATGAATTCTCCGCATGTTAGGAGCCGGTTCAGCTGTTGTGCAGCCACAGCAGGTTTAATAACAGACACTTAGTCACACCAAAACTTCTCCGCCTCTCTCGATTCTGTCTCGCATTAGCTGAGATATCTCACTTAGAAAGATCACCATATAATGGGTTATAACATAATGGGCTCAACGGAGAGAGAAAATAAAGCTCTGCAGCAGCATTTCTTAACGTAAGCCGGGGTTCCCAACCGCAGAATCCTCTGTGTTACCATCCCCACTGTTCTAAATATTAGAAAAATGTTATTTCACTGCGTTAGGAAAGAAGGGAAATTCAGAAGCAATAAAGAAAGAATCATATGTTCAAACTGCAGAGCTGTAGGGCTTGATGAGGAAACCTGATTTCATGCTTTTCTCCTCATTCTGAGCACTAAAGAATGAGTGCTAAGAATGGAGATCACATACAGCCCTTAAGTCACTATATGTGTGCTCCAATTTTAGTCCAGTACCAGTGCAATTTTTTTCTTGAGTAATGTTAGTTCTTCTAAACAAGAATTGAAAATAGAAGAAAAAATGTCTGACATATAGAGGAAATACCAGTGAAGTACCAACTTTAACTGGTTTTCTCCATTTTGGACAGACACATGTAATAACTGCAGTATGTTGTAGAAGGTTTGCACAAAGTGCCAGGAAAATGTAAACACCTCAGTCAGCCCCAAACCCTTCTGATCTTCACTTACTGTTTTAACTGTTGGACAAATCTGTAATTACCGATAACATCATCACTGAAGTCCTGGAATGTTCTAGCTTCTTGAACCGTAACCAGATTTATATTGTTTGGATGTTCCCGAATTACATTCAACTCGGACCATTCCTTCAGAGAAGGTCATTCGGTACCAAACGGGTTTAGCTTTTAACAGACACTTGATTCTGATGGGCAAACCAAGATTCCTTCAGATCAAAACATTTTTGGGATTATTAGGCTGTTGAAGGCCAAAGTACAAGTACCTCCAGTGTATAATCATGAGAAGAAAATAATGCCATAATGATATGTATTGAAATAAATAATATATGGTTGATACAAACATTCAAATTATCCGACAAAAAAGAGAAAAAAATTCACATTCGCCTCATGAACCTCAACTATGTTGCTCTAAAATTACATTTGAATCGATGTCTGCATGATGCTCTGTAATCTTTTTGTACACATTAATCACACTAAATAAATGCTTTATTGAACAGGGAGGCTTTCCTCCCTGTTCAATGTTCAGACAGTTTCTAATGTGAATGAGCGTTGATCAAAGAAACCTCTGACATGTGTCTTTATGGGGGCTAACATTCAGGGAGAGGTCACTATATTTTATATTATCATCAGCAGCATCCTCAACATGAGATCATATTCAGCAGCACGCTGGCAGGAAGGAGGTACATTACCTTGACCACCAAAACAAGCACTCAGGATACTGTGTGGATACCAAGGAATGTAGCCAACTAGCATCATGACAGCTTAGATCTAAAATATGTTGATGGAAATGCTGTTTTGCCACTATAGTGGGGCTCAAAGTGCATTTACAGGGATTTATGCTCAAGAATATGCAAGAAAAATTAGGTTTAAGGTCTGACTTATTTCTGTCTATAGCAATTTGGGCAATGTGCAGAATTACCTTTGTTCCACACTGCAAAGGGCAAACAAAAGAGATCAAGAGATTTAAAACCAAAAACATTAAACAGAGAACAGAATTTTAACACTGATGTAAAAACTGTTTGTCCCACTTTTCAGTAAAAAAAAAAAAATAAAAAAATAAATAAAATACAAACCTTCCACCGAAGATAATCTTTGCTAAAAATGCATTTGGAGATGTTAATAGATGCAGAAGCATGAAGGAATTTTTAGAGGAATTTTTGGCTACATTCCTGCCTTATCCGACTGAGTCTTGGTGGCAAAATCCTACCTTTAAAATTCGGTCGAATTCTGGCGTCGTACCCCGAGACTTTCCCCATGAGCTTGTCCAGAAACTCTGACGGTGGCATCGGGGAGGCAGCTTTCCTCGCCGCAGCTTCTTTTGATGCTGCTAAGCTGGAAAACAGAGATTAATTTGATTAGAGACAGAATGCAACACAGTGGGAGATGTCAGGAGAAAAATATATTAAGAAAAATGTATTTAATTTGTATTTAATTGAGCATAGGGTTATTAACAACCAAAGTATGCAGACTAAGAGCTACGTTTTCATATAAATTGTCCTAAATTAACAATTTAGATTAAGTTGTCATAAAGTCAGCCTGACATTTTAGAAACTGGCTGTACCTGCTTCACTGGTGCTGCAATTAGGAAACTTTAACTTTTTAATGGTTAACTTGAAATAGCACATTGAAGAACAATATTTGAAAAAATAAGTAATTTAAACCCTATTTTGTGTTGCTGTATTCCCATTTGCTCTTCTGATTGCAGACAAAATAAGCCTAAAATTTAATTCATTAAAATATATCCATTTGTTCATAACCTTACATGCCTAATTCTAGTATCTGGAGAAATCAATTTTGTGTATGCAAACTCCAGAATCATGTTCGATGTGGGACTTGAACCTTCATGATGTGACCTATCAAGTCCAAGACCCCCTTCTTGCCTAATTTGGACTTTGTTACTGCCTCCAGGGACTCTTTGACCTCGGTTGGGAGGCTTCTGCTCCTCCACCGTCAGTTCTAGCAAGCACCTTTGGGATATTAATTTTCTTTCCAGCCACATGAGAGAATTTAGTTTTTCTGTTTAAGAATTGCACCCAGCTGAGCACAACAACCTGTGCAATAATTGTAACCTGGCACATTACTTTGGTCATCTATCTGAAAAAGGAAATCATGCGTACAGAATCCAACATTTTTACACTTCTCTTTGATTACTGTGAATTCAAACTTAAGGTCTAAAATATTAATTTTTTGCTACAGTTTCTCTTTGACAAGAGCATAAAAATATATTGGATTTCATCTGAAAACCTCTCAAACTCCTTCCGCCTCCCAGTGACTACATTATTTGTAATTTGGAGATCTGTGAGACTGGAGCGGTTTCATTGTGGCAGAGGAGATTTATGATTGTTTTTGTTGGTACCAGACAGTGGCTGACAAAACATGTTTAAGCTTTTAAAACTGTTTTTAATAACTGACAGCTAAGTTAAAGTAACAGTTACAAACTTTTATTTAGCTAAAATAATGAATATAATAAAGTATCCTAACATGGGGAATAAAAGTTAATGTTGCATTTTTCATGCATGGTTTGAAGAACTGTACTTGTGTTAGTGTTGACCCAAATCAAAACATAGCGGCATTGTGTTTTGCTCTAAAGTCAGACACTTTAAAACGTTACTTTTCTGAAATTAAGATCTTTGATTTATATTTTGACACATGGATAAATTATAATTATTGTTAATTCTTCCACATATGGCCATTCCAATTTACTTGCTCAATTGTGAATGAGATCTTGGACACATTTCTTGATCAAATCAAGGAAATATTTTGGATTTCTTACTTTTTTAAGATTAACATAAGATGTGACAGTAATCCATTTAATAAACTTCTGAAATGTACATTTATTTCTGATGCATAAAAAGCATTAAGATATAAGCTATGCCTTAACTTGCTATAATAAAACTTTAGCAAAGCAAGGACAAAGCCAGAGGACAGACTTCAGAACCAAAACAATCTATGAATTTAATACTGAATATGAAACAAGAAGAATCGTTGAGAATATTGGCCACATGGCAGTAATGTTGTTTTTCTCCTTTATGCAAAGAAAGCCTTGCAGGTAAAAAGCCAGAAGCAGGCTTTCTTATAGGTTTATTTTTAACTACATGAATTAAATACATCCAAGACATTACAACGCACCTGTGACGCTAACTACTGAGCTGCAGAATGTTTCCATTAAGTGCACAAAGAAGAACCACAGAATGATTTGAAGTTTGGAATTAAACTCATTCATTACCTGAATAACTTTGATTTCCATTACTCATAATAGTGTTTATTAGATTTTCTTTATTTGTGACGTACCTGGGTGTTTAGTTCTAATTGAGTGAATTAAAAGAAACTAAAATGAACTTTTTTCCTTGCAGTGAGTAAATGCTAGTAAAATTTCAAACCAAAATCCATTAGGTGCTCTCTAAAACTAAACTCAAACATCCATGTTTGGTTCTGCCTACATGAAGGGGACAGCTTTCTGTGAATGACACAGAAGATCCATAGAAACACTGCTGGACAGATGTTCAGAACTAAACCCGACAACAATATAAAATAAAATTACATTAACAGTCGTTAACATTGAAGTGCAGTTTGAGTTTCTTCTTGCTCTTGCTGCACTGAGACAATTAGCACGCACTACTACAAGATGGACTATTAATAACTTTCTGTACTGACCCATTTCCTGTGATGACAGCCTAACACAGAGGTGTCCGAAGTGCAGCCCGCGGACCATTTGTGACCATCTGAAGGATATTTTGCAGCCTGTGACTGCAATTCAAGAATGGTACAGTATTCGCCCACTAGCACAGATGGATTGTTTCATGTTTTCTTAAAATGATAAAGGTTATGTATCAAGCATTTACAAAGAAAGAATTAGCCATGTCCTGTTCTAGGTGAAAGTCGACTTAACGAAATTAGTTGAAAATTATTTGCCTTTCAGGCTCCATGAAGTTACAGTAGATAGCAACGTTGCCCAGTTGCAGCAAGAAGGTTCTGGGTTCAAATTCATGCATGTTGGGATTTCTGTGGGTACTCCAGTTTCCTCCCACAGTCTAAATACACAGCTCTTATATTAATTGGTCCTTCTAAAGAATTCTTTCAATACATTGAGCTTATTTCCTTAAAATGTTGCATGTTTAGTTTAATGTTTATTGCCATGGTGCCATACATAAACTGACCTCAATGATGTGTTTCCATCTAATGGATAATTTTATTTTAGGGATAAGAAGCTATTATTTGTTTTATAAGATTCTGTACCATTATTGGCTTTGATTTTACCATATCTTGACATGCTTCCTATTAAGCCTATTAAACTATAAGGAACATCTTCTTATGCATCTGGTACTAAAACCCAGATATTAGTTTATTGTTTATTGTTGGCATTTATTAATGTGTAATCTGTTTGTATGACATGGTGTTGGTAACATATGTCATATTTATCTTAAGAAGACAAAAATACATAAACTGTCCTCACTCCATTTGAGCAGCTGCATGGCCAGAACACAAATGAATCAACAAATTCTCAAATGTATAATGAAATTATTTTATGTTTCCCAAAATGACCTGCAGTTTTGTTTTGTGTTTATTGGTATAAACGTGAGAAAAAAACAATTCAGCTGACCCTAAGCCTTTAAATATTGAAGCCATAGTAAAACGTTTCAAAGTGCAAAAGATAAGTGTAAGGTACAATGGGATCTTGTCCTCTCTTGAATCTCTCTGACCTTAAGTCTCTGAGCATGAGATCAGCTCTCCAGACTTCATCTTAACCAGGCGATGAAGAGAAAATGAGCTTAATCTCTCACTTCTCTTTGTTTGAATTTTTTGATTTACTGGTTCTTGAAAAGTTCCCAAAGTGAACTAAATCATCATTAAGCCAACATCGAACAACAGTTATTCCTCTATTGTTCTACAAACAGCAGAAGAAAATATACTGCCTTCATCAACACAGAGTGCAGCTGAAGTTAAATGTAAAAATGGTGATTATGCAGGCATTAGTTGTAACTCCTGATGAGTGCGAGGGAGGAGAGCACAGCCGCCGCATTAATCTCCCATAAATTAAAATGACACTTGATACAGTCGATTGCGCTTAAATTTTCACCTTCTAAATGTAAAACTGCAAAGCGTGACTTTCAATATGGTAAATCGTGTCGTACGGCATGATAAATGGCTCCATTAGCAATTCATAAACATGCAACGCAGTCAGTGCTGTCGCTTTATCTGGAAGGTGCTGATCAGTATCGTAGTCTGCCGGGATAAAATGGGAAGTATGGAGGGGGCATGATTGGAAAACAAAACAAAATGGACAAATCCCTCGTTAGTCTTAGCACTAAAGGGCATCTGTGTGTACAAACAAAGCAAATAACCACCCTATTACAAGTACACAAAAACCTTTATTATGTGCATACATAGATTTTATAGATTTGTATGCACATGTATATATGCACAAACACACACTCGATCTGACATTGCAACCAGCTTGCCCTTATCAGTGGAAACATTGGGAAACAAATATTGGAGATTAATGAGATAGAGGGGAAAGAGAGTGTGTGAAGAAGAGGAGCAAGTAAATTCAGTTCTGCTGTTCAAGTAGTTTCAGGTCAACAAGAAGAGTTGCCAACTTAAGGATCCTGAGTCAAGTTGAGGAGTCCAAGTGTGTCTGTGTTTTGTTCACGAATAATGAAGTGATGGATAGATCAATCAGAGCTGTGGTTTCAAAAATGAAGGTGTTGCAACAGTCCACTGTGGTTAATAAACTGGCCTTTTTAATCTCTGATTATTTTTGCTTGCACTTGACCTTTGTTGCAATAAAAAGCAGTCACAAGTCTCCTGATTCAATTGGCCAGTGTAATTAACTCAGCCCAGGCTGAAAGTATCAATAAGAAAAAGTGACAGACACACAAATCTTTTGTTTTCATAAATGTGGTATTCTGTCTGTACATACATTCCCAACCCTACCATTCATAGGAGAAAACTATACAATCATATCTTCAAGCCGAGGAAAGATGCCAAACACAAGCCTCACACCTGAAGCCTCACAGATTTGCACCTGGAGAAAAATTGGTTTTGTCATCAGAGCAATACCATTACAAGGTGACACTGCAAAAAAAAATTTTGTATATAAACCATAAAACAAGTACTTCAAATTTTTATTAATTCATTCTCAAATATTGCATGACTAAGATACAATCCATTATCTGAATGTTGCAAACGGGAAACATTATTTCTAATGCCATTTGTTTATGACCCTGACTGGACGGAAGCGTCCGTTTTTTTGTTTTTAGCTGACTGGATTGACTCCAAGCACGGTCTCCTGCTTCTGTGGCTAACATGTTTTGAAGTTGCACAGTTATAGATTAAATTCTAGATACTTTGGTTGTAAAAAATGACAATTTGGGCTACTGCCACCTAGAAGGAGGTATGCAGCTAAAGGTCAAAAACTGAGATGATATCATCCACACAGTTGCTGTGTGGATTGATATCGTCTCAGTTTTGGAACAGTTTCAATCATCTGTGGTTGAACATGAGCAACAGGTACTAAATCAGCTTTCTTGATGGACACTTAAAAGTTGAGCAAATTATCTTCATCACATCTTGACATCTAAACATACTG
The DNA here is from genome assembly GCA_903067095.1 of Girardinus metallicus. NCBI lineage: Eukaryota > Metazoa > Chordata > Actinopteri > Cyprinodontiformes > Poeciliidae > Girardinus > Girardinus metallicus. The sequence continues at coordinate 16,711 of CAEGAE010067288.1, read as the reverse complement.
AACTGCTGTGATGCGATTGGCTGATTTGCAATATGTGTCAAAATTGATTAAGCACTTATGATTAGTGTAATCTCTGGTAACTCTAGTTAATTTTTAAGTCTGTAGGGTTAAAATGCAGTAAAACGTTGAACGTCATCATAATGGGAAATAGTTTTTTTCCTACAAAAACAAAAAGAAATCTAATAACTGGCAGTAAAAATGTATCACTGATGCAGATTATATCTCATCCAGCTGAAATTCAGTGAGAATCAAACGATGTCTCACTATGTGTCCACAGCTGAAGGATGATGCTGAGCTCTTTCTGTGAGCCTCTGCTGTTCAACAATAGCAGTGATGCTGATGATGCTGTCATAACCATAAATCACAATGCAGATAATTACATTAGATGCTTGCTGACTGATGATGTTGATGATAAAACTGAAAAGTTTAAGTGAACTTCACTTCACAAATGCACTCCTGACTTCGTGATGGATGTTACAGTGATGGCTGTATGTTTTTAGCCATTTCGACAATGTTTTTTTTAGTCTCTCTGCATTAATTAGTTCTTTAATTTAGTGTTATTAATGACTATTATGAAGGTCTTAGTTAACATCAGCCTCGATGGATTTAGCAGAGCTAACACTGAGCCTCAGTGTTTGAGCGATTTGTCCTAACTATGCTAAATATTGATGGAGGCACACGTTATGACAACCAGAGAGCGTTGAACATTTTTGGCCTGTAAACGTCTTCAGTTTTGACCTTTAGCTGCATACCTCCATCTTGACAAGCCAGCAGCTTTTTAAATGCCAACGTGCAGCTCCAACATGTGTCTCTCATCACAGTTTTATGAAAGGCAAACAAAGCAATATCTGAGGGCTAACATTTCAGGAAATATGACAAAAATCAGGTTGAAGATCACAGACTGGTTACGCTTTAGGCACATCAGTCACAGCAGCGAAAAGACGCATTAGATGTTCAGATGAAGGAAATCAACGGATGGGTAGAGTAACCAAAAACTATACACAAATAAGAGCAGCTTTACTTCAGTATATTTTTGCTGAAGTAGGTCAAAACATCTCATTATATTTAGAAATGTCATCTGACAAAAAAAAGATATATGCAATTCTGGTCTTTCAAAGACAGAGATAGAAAGATTTGCAAACAAATAAAATGAGGCACAAGAAAAACAAGTGACAACATATTAACATATTAAACATTCAGTGTGAATGAAAAGTAATCAGGTGTTTTTACTAACAACCCAGTTACTTAACAGAAGAGTAGAACAACAGATATGTTAAAAGAAGTTAGTATTTTTAAGCGTAGTCACAGGTGTTTTGTTGGATGTTGTATTTAGGTTGGGGTGTTACTCCAGTGTGTCATCTGCTGATGTCCCTTCTGGCTGTGCTGGTTGTCCTAACAGAAGGTCATGAGTCTGCAGGCAAACACTGCACTGTGTTTTATGTAAACATCCTCTAAATATTACCAAAAATGTCTCTTATCTATTTATATTTTGCATGAAATTGAACTGTTGAGACTTTCTATTTGAAGTTATCAGCTAATGAGCTAATGAGATTACTTTCCAGTGCAAAAGTTCTACAAATTTTTCAGGTCGATGTATCAGTCAAAATGAGCAACAGCTAAACGGTTGAGACTTGAACTCTAATTCCTATCCCAGCAGGAGAATGATCATAAACACCCATTTTAAACTGGTTTAGGCATGAAGCAATAAGGCTCACATAAAGTTTCTGGAACAAGATGCATTAAAGCCTTAAAAGCAGAAAAGAAGGTGGTTAAAATGCATTCAGCTTCAACGGATGTCCAAGGAATTTACCCGAATTAGTCTCTTTAAACATTTTTTGGTATTCTTATAAAATAAAGAATACCAACAAGATAAGACAATGAAAGAGGCAAAGTTTATCAGTTCAAGGCAGATGCCAAGAAAAATATTTAATAATATTCATATTTATGGTTTAATGTGAACAAAACTCTACAATTTTAAGCAAAGAATAATTACATTTTCAGCTTTGTAAAAACAAAATGTGAAGACATCCAGATGTTTGTAATTTTAAATGTGTGTGAAACATGAAGCAGTGCTAATCCACTTCGTTAACCAAATTGCATCTATTAAAATGAATTGTAGCATAATTATATTAATCAAACTATTAGATTCGGCTGAGATTAAATCAAGCACACTTCTTTGAGCGATTATCCGGTTATCTTGTTGGAATCACCGAGGTCAAACTGTTGATTAATGAGAGTTAGTGGAGATGGGCAGTAATTATTTGTAGATATAAATACTTTATAAGAGCGCCAGTGTAGACGGCCTGAAAAAATCATCAAAGATCATTAAGGATCAGATAAAACTGTGCACGTCAGTGTTGATCATATAGAAGACATCAGACTCATAATGCATCAGATTCTATTTTAACACAACAAATTAGGTGGATCAGAAATTATCTTGTGCCAGCGTGACAAATCCAAGTTTAATCCTCTTTAGGAATGATCACAAAAGTGATAGAATCGAGCTCTTCCAGAAAACTAATTTCTGTTGTTCAGCGCTGAGCTCGGCGAGGCACAGACGACACAATGAAGCATAAGCTCCGTGTGAAATGGCTCTCAAATTAGCATCGAACAAACACACTGTTGGTGCGATGACAGCCCAATCTGATTAGTCACAGATCGGGATTACAGCTGCGTGTCCTCGACACAAAGGGAATGTCCGCAGGACGTGAAGCGTGGGACAACACTTCAGGCTGAATAGTGCTGACACTGTGACAGCGTGACGGAGTGGGGGGGGTTCAGCTTTTCTTTCAGCAGAGCATGACTGGTTTCAAGTTCATTCAGGTTTTAGTTGCAAAGCATTGAGTGCTGAGGGGAAAAGTTCCTACAGGATCATAAACAACAGAAGACGGGGAAGGTAAAGGATTTTCAGCTCTACAACAACAGAACTGAGATGAATCAGTTTGGAGTCTTAGTTTTGTTTTGCCACGTTTCGCTTCTTTTTCCAACAAAATGCCTCCAGTGTTATGAGATTACTGTGATCCAAAATAAATTGTGAGATATGTTTGGGAGCTCCATCCCAGAAAGCTGACTTCTTTTCACTTTAGGATTCTTTACAACAGGTTTGATGTTAGCTTTGTGCCATAGAGAATGTTGCAAGAATTCAACTCACACTAATCCCTGTAGCTGCAACAAAGAGTAAAAAGTACTGAAAGCATGACAAAAGTACAAAATGAACTGGTCAGAGCCTCAAATTATTTGGGTTATTTAAAGTAACCTCGTATAAACTAAAGCGCGCCACATATTCCACACTTTCTTTAACAGAGATGAACCCAAAATGGCTCTCAAATGAAAAACCTGTGTTGACAATTTAAAAACAACCTGGCTGCTTTCAGGATTTAAAAGAGAAGGCAGGCGGTGGGCGCTGCTGATCGACAGCATCAATGGCCTCAGAAAAGCAGATGTTGCTGCCCATTAATCTGTGGAAGTCATTTAAAAAGCAATTTCCAACGACTGGAACTCCATCATGCAAAAGAGGAGAATTGGGCTGTTTTCACACCTGATAGTCCGGAAGACTCGGTTCAATTGGCAACCAAAATTGAAACATTTGTTATATTTTTAGCTGGTGTTATCCACTTCACACTGTACTGTATCAAAAGATCCAAACTAACTGAAAAAACTGTTCACTCACAACGATACAAAAACCTCTGAAAAAAACATGAGCGCAACTTCGTTCTTCTTCAAATGTTAACATAAATAATGAAATATGGTTTTTAGTAAAAATGTTTGATAATATGTGAATCTGAAATTAACAGGACTGTTAAATGCCCACTTTTATTCTAAACGAGTGGCAAAACTGCTACATTTTAAACTTCTATTTCTAGTTTTCTTTCAAATCTTATTAGATGCAGCATAACATCTCTGTGGTGATAAATATGAATAACTCGATTATGGACACATCCTGCTCCTAACAAGAAAGGTTTTACTGGAACAAGCTGAATATTTGAAGAGGAAAATGTTGATTATGAAATGCTTGTTGTGCTGTTTCATTCCCGCCATATTAATTTCTCCTTTCTCTGCTACTCAACAGACTTGATGTTCACTGGGTCACAGAGCCAAACATCTTCCAGGTGTCTTCCATTTGCATAATTACTTGGCTTAACCGATCCAACTGGTGCCTTTTAAAAGCCTGCCTGCTTTGCTTTTGCTGTAAGCACCACGCAAACATCAGTTTGCTGAATATTCCTCCCACCTCTCAGACCGACTGCACTGCAGGTAAATGAGAGGAAATGAAACGAAAGCTCCCAACTATGGATGTTTAACTCACCAGGTGCACAAAGCTACAGGAACCTGTGAGTCGTTGATGAATCTGGGTTGCTGTGATGTTGCTTTAATTTCTAACCTGAACGCACAACCCTCTTCACTTTAAGAAAAAATCTTCTATAATATGTTCAAAACAACTGAGTCTGTGCTGCAGATACCATTTGTCAACTAATACAAGACCACAAATACAATCACATGTTGTTTTAACCTTTAAGAGAACAGTGAAACTATTGAGGTCTTTGTAATGTCTTAATATCCCACCAATTTTCTGCAGAACATTGTATAAATACATTTTTGTACATTGTAAGTGGGATTTTTTAGCTTTTTCCCAGCAAAACGGATATTTGTGGTGAAAGTTACAACAGGAAACTATTACAAACATTGAAATGGAAGGAGTTTATAAAAGTTCCCATCAAAAACACCTCTCCTATTCCATGATCATTCCCCAATAATAATCAATTTCATATTCACTTTCTGTGAATGACTACAAAAAACATATTTACTGATCAAAATGTAATTGGATTGAACTCAGATAGCCCGTTTCTAGTCATCCTGACCAGTCGAAATGCTTTACAGTGGAGTCATATTCTCAACAAGCTCAGATTCATACACAGCTCAGGATGTAAATTTGGTTTAGTGCCTAGCAAAAAGGTACATTGGCATGTACAAAGGAGGAAAGCTGGAATCCAACCCCTAACTTTCCAACAACTTAATGACTAATCCTCCCACTGAGCCACAGCAGCTCCAGCTGACACTCTGGAAAGCAGTTTCTAAGTCAATAAAAGTTTGTCAAGTGTAACCATTTTTTGCAATTTGATGATTTCCAAAAGGCAACAGACAAATAATACAAAATATTTGATTTGTGTTTCTGCCCATTCTGAAATAGTGAGGAAACAATTGGACTTTGATTTAAACAATTTACATGTCTGGATAAGTTTGGAAGGTTAAGTTTCTTTCATCATTTATGTATCCGTCTATGCAATAATCTGATCATCCATTTATTGATCATATGGGGTATATTTGACTATTAACTCAACTGTTCTTCTGTCTCCCATCCATCCATCAAAAACAACAAGTTGTCTTAATTAATTTTACATTTAGCATATGAATAAATTATTTATTCATGTTATTAATTGCTGTTTAAGTTAATGTCATAGCAAGTACTGTTATATGATTTAACAATATTATTCTTCACAAGATTATATTGCTTGTTTTTCTATATTTATTATAAATGGATTTCTTAATAAAATAAACACATATCAGCGGCGTTTCTTTGCTAATCTAGTTCATTGCACTTCCTTAACTCCATAATTGATTTACTTCAATTCAAATTCTTCATTATTTTATTATCTATAAAATTATTTTTATTCATCTGTTTACTTCATTTATTGCACATTTTATTCACAAAATAAAAAATGGTCATTTTGACCATTTAATTGTGCGAGTCTCCAGTGGTTAAATGTTTGTCCCAGTGAAGCACTTTGGGTTTCACCTGGCTGTATGAAAAGTTATCTATAAGTAGGTTTGATTGATCTGTATTTTATTCTTATGACTGGGCTGCAAATGAAAGACGTAAAAATGTTTCTCATATATCAGCAGTCCAGCAGTTTCCTGTGGTGTTATTAAAGATTTAAAAAGTCTTTGTCATTTATTTTTGTAGCATACAGAAACACAATTTAACTTGAATGCTTTCCAGAGGCTGAAACAAGCGTTAGTGAATTTTAGCGGCTGGATTTTCAAAGTCTCTTCAGCAGCTTATGTTGATAATCCTCCCCCCAACCCCCGCAGCATCTTCCTTGGGTTTTCAATGATCAAACCACGGATTTGCTTAAATTATTTCAGATCAATGCTGGCCGAGGCTACTGTGGAGACCTGTGGCCAGTGCTGAGACAGCACAGGAGCAGGAAAAACAGCTGAGTCGTCTAGTGCCAGAGTCTCAGAGAGCAAGAGCTACAGAGAGATGTGGGCAAATGCAACGCTCCAATTATTAGTCCTAAGTGTTCCTCATTATGCCCCTAAAGCCTCTGAAGACTTGAAATCCTAATTGATCCCAACCTGGCATTTTGTAAAACATCCCTGGCATTAACAGATACTTCAGCTGCCTCTTACAAAACACAAACTCATCACTACAAACACCAAAAGCCTTCAACTTGCATCATATTTACTACTGCTACATCCATTGTTTGGACTTTTAAAAGGCATTTTTGACCCATTCATTGAATGTCTCCAGTTTAAATAATGAGCTCCATTCACATTTTTGTTTTGTGTTTATTTGCTACAAAGGTTTATTTTAGTCCATGTTTTCTGCTCTTATTGTGATGAGTCAACACTCCAACATATTGCAAACAGAGCAATTTTCAAATTTGTCACCCAGACAATAATGGGGAAACCAACTTAAACTGTCACATATCACCTACGGATTGACACCTACTGGTGTGAAATGGACTCAAATCTGCACTTTTAGATATGAAATACAGGTTTCTACTGCAGCTGTCCACAGTATCCAAATAGTTCTAGTTGAGGTATTAATATGAGACAAATTATAATATGATTTCAAGCCTTAAAAGAACCTTTGACCAGAAAATTAGAAACACAAGAAATATTGGGAAAGAAAAAAAAAACTTTTTTTTTTTTTTTTTCAAAAATGTGTTCTGTTGATTTATGAAAAACATTCATAAGTAAGGTTCACATGTGTGCACATTTTTTTCAACGCAGAAAAGAGTTACAATTTTGTCTCATATCAAAATACAGATATAAGATACACCTTCTGTCAGTTTGAAGGTATAAATCTGGTTCCAAGTGTGATTCAAATTCTATTAAGTGTAACAAAACTATAAAGCACAGATTCGACCACCTCATTGCTTGCAAAGGAAGGAAATGTTTAAGAACATTTTAATGTAACCTCTAAACTAGTTTCTACAAAATATACACCGTCCTTAAATTTAATAAGGTCATGTTTTCCTGTTTTTATAAATGACTTTCAACAGGCTTGGACAATCTATCAATTCACTTGATTCTTTTTTTTCTCCTCTCAAAATATGGCAATGTAGAATCAGATGCTTAAAATAATGTTTGATATCTGAGTGTGTGTGTGTGTGTGGGGGTGTGCGTGGGTGTGTGTGTGTGTGTGAGATACTCAGATCTCTGCAGTGCTACCTTTCAGATCCTTCAGGGTAATTTTTGGCTCTTTATTACCCCTGATTAATGCACTCGTTCTTTGGTTAATTTAAGTAATCTGCCCTTTCGTAACAGTTTTGTCAAGATGCCCTGTTCTGTCCTCTTTCTAATAATGAATTTAATGGGTTCTTTCGGGCATTGTTTGACTTTTTCACATTTTATTTTATAACCCAGTCATCGTCTTTGTTCTTTGAACTTTGTTCTTTTCCTTTTTGAATTGTTTCTTACACTTCAACATCATTTTTGCTTGATTCCAAATCTGACAACACTTGTTAACAGAAACTGACATCCTGTGACACTTAAGTTAAACACATCCAAAGATAAAATAATTATTAAATTTGATTCAATTTAGCTTAATTATATGGCTCAGATTCACAACAAATATTTCTTTGTAGACACAGACAGACAGACAGACTCAAAGTCCAAATTACATAAATCTGGTTCTAAATTGGTTCTGGAACCAATTTAGGAACAATAACAGAATAAAACAGATTACAACATATAGATCAATTTTATTTACAGAAGTGCTGTCAATTAGCCAGTGTAATGTACTTTGATAAACAGATCAAAGTACATTACACTGGCTACAATTTGATCCTAGGTACAAACAACGCAGTGAAACTCAGTTATAATACTCTGAAGCAATGTCTTATACTTAGCATGCATGTGGTGACAGTAGAAAGAAAAAACTCCTTTAACAGGAAGAAATCTCAATTTTGTGGGTTGAAAAGATCCACAAAAAACACAGAGGCGCTGATCATTTAAGTGTTAATGGCAACAGCAGCTCCGTCTTGGAGATTTCATATGTGACGTTTGGCTGAAATGTTTTCTTCTTTCACCTGACCAAGTCAGAGTAGTTTTTATTGAATTATTAAATTATCACAGTTTAAATTGTGTAATGAAATGTACCTACATAACCAATGATGAACTTGGAATGTAAAATGTGTCTGGATAGTAGGAAATTTTGAAAACCTGATCAGTGTAAATGCAAACATGACGCTGTTGTGCTCTTAGTAACAGCTACTCCATTTTCAGTGTCCTTGAGACAGTGCCTTGAATTCTATGTAGGTTAGCACCACATTCCCACATCAAATGTAGCATTTTAAATCATGCCACATCTCTCCTGGACCCTGTGAGAAAGCAGCAACACACACAAAAAATCCCCCCTATGCAAGCACAGAGCTATCTTCAAGATTGGAAGTAGCTCTGATTTGAGACGAGTGCACCAAATTCTGCTTTGTGGGGCTTCATGTCATGGATGTGCTGCAAGTGCTGACATCGTGCTGCACTCAGAACCTACATGAGACTAAAATAAACCAGTACAAGGTTTCTACAGATGTTCTGTGCAAGCTAAAAAGCCTTGGAGGAACTGCATCTCTTCTAATGGGGAGCCCGCTATATTCCAAACATTTACCTGAAAGCTTAACCAAAAGTGTGCAAATGATCAATGTTCTGGCTCAGTTTTACATCAGAAATGGGTCTTGGAGTTTGTTAGAGCATTAACATATTCACAAGCAACAATGTTTGCAATCTCTCTAACCCAAGCGCTTAGAAAGGGCTTTAATTGTGCTTCTCACAGACAGGAAGGCAGCAAACGTTAAGAGAACTTATTACAAAGACTGTAATTTATGTATGAAAGTTATAAAGCTGTAACTCAACTTCTTTAAAAAAATCTTAATGAAGTTGTGGTTTAAGTCCCAGAAGGCATTTCATACAGCTATGCGTAAAAGCCTAAAATTACTACAATCCTTGAAATACTTAGGTTTAATTTTACCAACATGTTTCTTCTTAATGAAACGATATAAAACTTTTGGAGAGTCCAAGATTGATTCTGATAGAGAATCTGTGGTGGGAGCTAAAGGTTAGGGTGATGGCAAAGAGGCTTTCCCACCTCAGAAACTTTGAGCTCATCACTAAAGATAAACTGTCAAAATACCAGTGCAAACCACCATGAATCTAAACAGCACTTATAAAAAAATGTTTTGAATATTGAGGTGGTATAAATAATTTTTGACATACTATGTTCTAAAATAATGTAAAAATAAAAACCGATTAAAAGTTGATAGATTTAACATTGCTTTATTATTGTTGAAACATACCTGACTCATTTCCTGTCAGAAACAAACTTCTTAATTTAATAAAAATAATTTTAAATCTAAATCTGAAAGGTGTACGGATAACATTGGATGTAACTGTGCTGTTCCCTTTGCATCTGACCACATTTTTAGTAATTTTTTTTAACAATTATTATTTGCTAATTATATCACAGGGAATCAACATACTTTGGATAACCCTACGTATTACTACACGTTTAGATCAATAAAACTTTGAGCGGTAGTTTAGAGGAATTTTCTCTGATTCCTGTGCTGCTGCGGAGGTTCCAACATTTCAGCTTGGTTACAGCTGAGAGAGGTCATTGATAATATACTTTGCTATTTAAGGTGCAAATGTGTCACAGTCTCCTAATCAATAATGTTTCATCATATATCAGGTTTTGGAAATGAACCTGCCTAGAAGTTAATTATTGTTGAGGTGGCAGCGAACTTCTCAGAGCAGTCGATTGTTTTTCATTACAGAACTTGGGGGGGGGAAATTGATCACAGAAAAAGAATGTATATACAGCGTATGTTATGATTTGTTATGATGGAGGATGCGGGTGATAAATGTTTGGCCCTGCTGCTGCCGAACAAATGAAACAGCCCGAGGGCAGATTCATAAATAGCACGGTTGGTTTAATTTGACTGAACGCAACTCGGATGCGAACTGACATGGGAAGATTTCTGAGAAGGGCAGCCGGCCAGCCGGGCCCGTCCTTCAGCAGCACAAATAAAACCCAGAACACATTACAGATGATTGGGTTCTGTGTCTGACCCCTTTGGGTGAACTGTGGACCCTCAAGTTCAGAATCAAATTGACACCTTTTCTAGGTGTCATATATTATAAAAAGGTGGATAAATGTGATAGTGGAGATTAAACCATCATTTTGAGTTTTTCTCTGCAAACAAAAGGCTGTCATACATATTAATAATTAATCATTAATATTTCTTACGGTTTTTACATAAAGAACTTTATAAATCATGGTACAGTAAAAGAAAAAAGATTAACATGTTTTTTTTTATGTTTTATCTAACAAGTTCATAAAAAAGCCATTACAATATTTATTAAATACAAATGGAAAAACTAAATCTATTAAGCTTAACTTTAAAACAATAATTATCTGACCTGATACACATCGAAATTCATGTAATATTTCCCCCCACTGTTTTTTCCAACATTAATTCATTGCTCAAATTATGCTCTTTCAGTCAAGCCCTCCTCTACAATACTGATATACAGAGGACCAATGACTGCGACCAATGACTGCCAGGTACACGGGTCTTACAGCTGGAAAATCGCATACTCTATCAAAAGCTGCATTTTCATTGACCATAAAATTGCACAATTTGACATTTTGAAAATAAATGTGTATAGTGGAAACACACCAATTTTGAAAAAAATAGTTTTTTGCTAAGTTTTCACAATAGGATGAGGTTGTTTTATTGGCTGTATTGAAATTGGTTTATTTCACAAAACTGTAATGGAAAAAAAAAAATTTCACATCACACGAGTCACATGAGCAACAACTGAATGTTGTCCCTGACGCAAAACACAAAGAAAAAGACAACAAAAAATGGTTGGAGGATAATGATTTTTTTAAAATCATTTTTAATTACTTATTGCATGAACAAACTTATTTTCATGTTTGATTTTAATTGCGTCTCTTCTTTAATATTAACACCGCAATTGTAGAACACAGACATTGTTTTGCAATTATGATGAAAACTGATGATCCAGTTCTATTTTAAATCATCCTAATGTATGATTTAAATTTTATGATCTGTGTTCTCCTAAAGACGTAAAGCAAGAAATGTGAAATCAAAAAGACAAGTTCTCAGCATCTTTGGCCAGAGTAACTATCTGTTACATGAATCATGTTGTCTCCCATGAGCAAGAAAAAAAAAATTACCATAAAACTAAATGTGTGCCAAAGTATTTGAGAGTCAAATTTGAGACCATCTGTCCAACAAAGTAGTTCTTAATGGTCAATAAAAGGCAAAGTGAGTCCAAATCATCAGCTCTCCACAGGGTCAAGCTCTCCATGCTTGACCCTGGGTGTAAGGTGTTTGTGCTACTCGGTTTTCTCCAAACATTGTGCTCTACATTTTAATCAAACATCTCTACTTATGTTCCATTTGTCCACACCTGCATTTTTTAATAGAGAAATATTTTCTGCTTCAAAACAAATCTTTTTTTCCAAATCATCCTGTCATGAACTTTACATTTAAATTGCTAACTGAAACCTAGTCGAAGACGGAGCTGTCATGTTTTTGACATTTCTCCGAGAATTGTCTATGGAGAGAAATATTTCTCATTACATAGGCTTCTCTAATAGGACAGAAATCCTTTAGTCTGGACAATGTGATAACACAAACCTGGGATCCCATTAATGATGATCAATTAATCAAGCACCTGGCTGCTCCTTTGCACTCTTAAATCCAAAGGGAGCGACAAGGTAGTACTTAATATTTCACATCACCTTTCCAATTTGGGTTTATCTTTGTTTATTAAATAATGACAGTGTGGAATCTTTTACATTTCTCAGCTTTTATATCAGATGTAAATCATACAACACATTTGTATTATTTCATGCCGTATAAAACCTTTAAACATAAGTAGGGGGTACTTTTGTTTTACTTTGTTGACTTACTCCCTCCTCAGAATAGCAGCATGTTACATCTGTTTCTCCTTCTCATTTTACTTTTAGAGGATATGATGTTTTTTTGATGTAAAGTTTAACTTTCTAATCTTGCTGAACCAAATCAAAATCAAATGTTGGAGAATCCTGCTCTAAACAATGCTGAATTTTAACTTTAAATAAAAAATCCTTTCAGTCTGGCAGACAATAATCATAATGTCACAGAACCAAAACCTTTTAGGTGAAGCGAGCACACAACCGTTGTCTTCAACAATTTGAAAGTGCAAATTTGTTCTTTCGTTCCTGACATTAAAGCAGATAGTCATTATTAAAACTACTTTCAGCTGACTATATATATGATTTTATTGAATACAATTCTGGCAAATCTGTTTCTCCCTAACTCTCCTTAAAGCTTTTCAAATCTGCCAAAAAATGCCCAGTACATAATAAATATTCAAGGAAAATGTCTGCAATGACTCAGTAAAATTTTGCTGTTTCACTAATTTTATTACTTTGTCATTTATTTGTATAAAAGGCAACCTCTAAACAAGATTAAAAATGCTATAAAAACTTTAACTAATTAAACTTTTACTTTTGCACAAGTGAAAAGCTGTCTGATTATAGAAAGCATGACACTAAACCAACTGTGACGGTATTAAGCTTTAAACTTTGAGAAAAAAGAAAGGAAGACACTCCAGAGTTTGTTAAAAACCAGACACACAATCAGAAAGAGGCTCATTCCTCCCCTGACTAAAGTTTTCACCTGACAGCTAAAGTCGTATTTTCTGTGTAATAAAACTGTCTCATCTTTATGACATTTCATAGATTCAAACATAGAAAGGGAAACAAAATGTGTCATTGTGACAGGCTCCTGTTCAGAAAGCGCCTACAGATCCAATTCAAAAAGTTATTGTTTTTTTTTTTTGTTTGTTTTGTTTTGTTTTTTCAAAACACAGTCAAAAATATCTGAAAATCGTCAGGTAGGAGTCTGGACAGCACAGGGAAAGTGAAGACTGGGCTGTTTTAACTCACAAGGTAGGGCGCTGGTCTGTTAGATGAATCACCACATAAATCACCGTCTTAATTAAATTTCCAGCCTTTGACTTTGCCATCACTACATTTAGAGGTGTGCCGATTGATCGACCACCGATCATAATGGGCCTATTTCCGTGAAAAAGTGTATGATCGGTGGGTCTCTTGCTACCGATCACCTGTATCCCATTTGCAGCCTGCTTGCACAGCTCTCCTCTTTCCGTCACACCGCGCAAGCGCGCAGCAGTAAATCCTAAAGGATGTGGTGTGGAACTTGAACGCTCGGTCAGAAACAGCCAATCAGAACCAGCATTCATCAGCTAGCCAATCAGAACCAGCATTTATCAGCTAGCCAATCAGAACCAGCATTCATCAGCTAGCCAATCAGAACCAGCATTCATCAGCTAGCCATGCTATCAGGAAGGATTGTTTATTTTGACGCAGCCTGCGTTTGACTTTGAATGAATGTTTCCTTTTTTACTTGACATTATTTGATATAGGCAGATTTATTTGACTCATGTATAATTCATGGTACTATTACATATTATTTTACTAATTGCAGGTTTTTCAGTTGTCCTTTTGACTGAATAGCTGCTGTATTGTGCCTGCGAGTATTTTGCATGTTTTATGCCTAAATTAGGTGAATTTATTGCCAGATAATTTTTTAATTTTGTCAGGTCACCTACTAGCATTTATACCTAAAGCAAAAAATTAACAGCCAATCCAAGTGATCGGCAAAGATCGGTGATCGGCAGACATTGGCCTCATTGATGATTGGTATCGGAATCGGCAGCAGAAGACCTGATTGGAGCATACCTACTACATTCCTTTTGGTTGGCCATTGCATCATGCATTCATGCCCAGTTTCAGTGTTACAAATGTAACATCATCACTCACTAGGAACTTTCAGCCATGTTCTTGGCTGCTTGATGCTAGATTTTTTTTTCCTCCCTCATTTTTAGCACATTTTTTCCAATTTCAGACATGGACAAGTATACTTTTTACAATCTTCAAGCACTAACACAATTGTGAGAATAAATGTCGTGAAAAATGATGATACATGAGGGAAAAAAGCAGCCACATTTCTGTGCTTTTTGTTCCAATGGGAGATGTTTATCTACCTGTTCTTGAACATAAAAAACACAGTTGTTCTGTCTCTTCATTGAAACAAAGGCAGACATGCAATGAGCCTGTAAATACAGATGACAGCCAACACTGAGTCACAACCCTAATGAATGCCACAGCTAAAAGTAAAGTCTAACTCCAGGTAACGTGACATTCCAGTAAGCTGTTCTGTCACAGCTCTCCTTTTACATTACTGTGAAGCCTAACCTTTCCATTGAATGAAAGGAAAAAAAATCTGTCCATTTTTTTTTTTTTTATATTCCTTGAGCCAAATCAGGATAGGGACTTCATTTAATATTAACGCCTTACAAAGATAAACACAAAGGAATTCTCAGTGAAAAATAATCTATAAATGACCTTACTTAAAACCACAATTTTGAATTGAGAAGAATTTAATTTGTGCTTTAACATGATAGGAGCCCACATTAAGAAGAGAGGAAGTTTTCACTTGCAGCTGCTTCTGCAAGGCCAAATCAAGGAGAGTTTAAAGACCTGAGGCTTAGATGAATATTCACTCTGCTTCAAGAAATTTATGGAATGTCCCTGAAGAAATACATAGATTTCACACTCCAACAATTATTTGATAGCATTAAACATAAAGAATGGTGAAGGCAAAACTCATGAATATTTCAGTCTCTGATGCAAGCCATTTAAATCGCACGTTTATCTGTTTCCACTTAACTAAGTAAAGAGTCTTATTGAATATAGATATCAATAGAAGAAAAGGTCACTCTCTGCACATTTTGTTTAGCATAAAGATGAATAGTTTGCATACTGAGAGCCGTTGCCTGCTTTAGAGTACAGTAACGATCTGTGCAAGCACCCAGAAAGGAGAGAGGTGATCAATCTGCGTTATCACAGGGAGGAGGATGAGGAATGAGCAGAGCGCCTGATCAAATGGAGAAACGATCATTGGATTTTCCTTTAAAGGAGAAGCAGAGTTCTCAAAACCTGGTGATGCTCTGTGGTGCAACAAATTAGATATAGTTAAATTTCTTAATGACTGAGAAAATGTAAAGATCTCCATTTATCGCTTTTTATATCTGCTCAAAGATGATGAAGCCATACAATGCAGTTTCCCTGTAGAATAATAAAACGTAGTTATGCGGCATTTGTAGGAGCTCCTTTTTTACTCGTAACTAAATTTTGGATATCAGCAAGTATAAAAAAAAATGCCCTTTCAACAACAATGACCTCTTGCCGCAGCAATGCCATTGGCTGCTCGCAGGCCTGACAATCATTTTGTCAGTCCTGATTTATTGGCAGTCCCAGGAGGTCATGATGGGTACGTTGGCATTCCAGACACATTTGATTCATCGTTCATGGGTAAAAAGTCAATAAAAGTAGACGATGCAACTCAGGGTTAAGCAAAGTGTCAATACTGGTTCTGCTCTGAAAATTTTGAATTTGAAATTCAGCCACATGATTGGATTGTCACCTAGTACAGCCAGTAACAGTAAAATGCAACCAGATGCAACAGTAATTATTTGGTGCCCCAATCAAACAAAACAGCAAAACACTCTAATTAAATTACCCAGATTAATGTTGAAGTATTTACATCAAATCTTCCTGTGACCATTGTGCTAGATGGTCACATATACTTATTTTTAGTCACGTTGCACTAACCAGACTGATTACTGAAACAGTGCATTCACAGGTCTCACTAAAACCAGGAAAATAGAACACATCACCCCAGTTTCAGATAGCCAGTCTCTGGTTACCTGCAGCTCAGAGAATAGACTTTAAACTACTTTTAGTTTATAAATCACTGAAAGGCTTAGCACCAAAATACTTTAAAGATCTGCTGCTGTTGTATCAATCATCCAGACCTCTAGTCTGCTCTGCATCCCCAGAACCAGAACCAAACATGGAGAAGCAGCATTCAGCTTCTGTGCATCACAAATCTGGAATAAACTTCCAGAAAACTGCAAAACAGATGGAACACTGAGCTCCTTTAAATCAAGGCTAAAAACCCGCCTGATTAGAATTACTTTTGACTCATGATAACTGGAACATTGATCAACATATCTGGTTGGTACAGTGAACCCTCGCTATAAC
Organism: Girardinus metallicus; assembly: GCA_903067095.1. Classification (NCBI taxonomy): domain Eukaryota; kingdom Metazoa; phylum Chordata; class Actinopteri; order Cyprinodontiformes; family Poeciliidae; genus Girardinus; species Girardinus metallicus. The sequence goes on along the minus strand of CAEGAE010067288.1, from coordinate 282 downwards.
GCGGTTCACCTTTCACGGCCTCGCTGCTTCCCGGATTTTTTTGTGCAGTTTTTTTTTTTCTTTTCACAGTGCATCGTGCTCTGCATTCTGATTGACCGTATGGGTGGCTAAACAGTCTCCGCGCTTCTTCTCTACCTGTGTGTCAATAACGATACGGTATTTAAATATACGTAATACAGATTGGCCACTCAGGAGATGGAAACTGAAACTTTGAATGCCTGCTGGAAAAAACTGTGGCCAGAGGCAGCGCAAAGCCCGACCGGAGGCTCGCTGGACGAGATC
>CAEGAE010067282.1:0-10872 GCA_903067095.1 Girardinus metallicus | reverse complement strand
TATATATATATATATAAACCCTTCTTTATATACTTGCAACCTTTCAACTGTTAAAGATCATTATGCATTTTGCAGGTCCATAATGTGTAAAAGTATTTGTATTTTTGAAGATTTCCCATTTGCACCTTTTGATCAAAGCTAAGAAACGATAGTGCTTTTTGTTGCAAGAGCAGATCTCTGATGGGAAGATATTAGAGCTTAGCGATAAGCTGACCAACAAGCCTCTGAAGGTCCTTGGCCCGATGCTCGGTTGTCTTCAGCACCTCCGCATGGTTTGCTTTTTCACTGCTGTCATAATCTATCACAACCTTGTTGGTGATAAGGGACAGGCCCAAAACACGCAGTCCGCAGTGACGAGCCACCACCACCTCTGGAACGGTGCTCATACCTGGACAGGAAGCACATGCTGCTATTGAAAGAGATGCAAATTGTAGCATTTCAAATTACGCAGACACTTATTAGACTGAAGCAAGAATTGCAGATTTTACATTTTACCACTATTTTGGCTTTAAATCTTCTCAACAAAGTTAATCTGGCTAAAACTTAAATAATTAGACTTTTCTGTCCCACTGTTACAAATCTACAAGCAACTTGCTCATTTACATTTTGGTAATCCTGCTTTGTTTGCTGGTACTTCCTGTTCCATAGAGTCAAAGTGCTGACCACATTTACATGCAGTTTGAATATCTCTTGTGTGCACTGTCTGTCTTTATAAAAACAAAGTATTCATATTTATCTTAAAGTCTGTCATTAACTTAAGTACATCTCCAAAGCAGATATCTCTTGGAGGGAGCTTCAGCTGTACCCACCCACAGCGTCAGCCCCGAGCTTCTGCAGAGCTTTGCACTCCGCAATTGTCTCGTATGTTGGTCCGGCCAGCATGCAGTAAACGCCTTCCTGGAGGAAGCTCCCACAGCCATGCTCCTCCGCTGTTTCCTTGGCCAGGACCCTCAGCTCTCTGTCATATGCATCAGACATGCAAGGGAAACGCACTCCAAACCTGCCGCAACAGTAAATGAATGTGTCATGCTACAGTGTACTAGGCACAGCATTTAAATGTCAGATTGCTTTATGCATTTCTGCTCTACCTTATGTCATTGTGTCCACACAGAGGATTCTGACCAGCAAAGCCAGGCATGTTGATGTGATCCTTGATTAGCATGATGTCTCCCACACTGTAACTACCATTGAGGCCGCCTGCAGCATTTGTCACAATCAGAATTTCCACTCCAAGAAGGAAGAAGACTCTCACTGGGTATGTCACCTGGAAACAAACGTGATCTGCATTCATGCTTTATTGTCTACTATGTGATGACAGAAAAAGGAGGCATGCTGAGAACAAAACTCATGAGAAGTTCAGGTTTTATAGCCTGAGCAAAATGTTATTACTGTAGGTTCCTGCACATTTCAGCAACTGCTAACCTTTACAGAGCAGCTGATGGCCTATAAATGACAGCTCCTCCCCTTCATGACAGGCGTGATTGAGAATTACCTTTTTCTATTTTCTAACATATTGCATTTTCAATGAAGGTGTGTTAGTTTAAGCAAAAATATTTTCAGGAGCCCTTAGATCTTGATAAGGTCAATGCTGTCACTTTAGAACAGTGCCATATTCTGTTGGAGTTTTGCATATTATAAATGCGGTCTTTGTTAAGAACCTGCAGCCCACACAGGATAGGAGGTGTAGAACCACAGGATGTGTGTGGGGATGTCTGATCTCAATAACGTGGTAAAATTATTTTTAAAAATGTTTGCCTGGAGATTTTAATGAAGTACTATAAGTAAACATGCAGGAGAATTAAAATAAATAATTAGAAAGTTAATTTATCTGTAATTACATTTTACAAATACATCTCAAAAATATATTAATTACAAAGAGTTATATTTTTTAAAAACCGTTTAGGTTAATCTTGATAATTAGGGTTTGGAGGTAGCGAAAAACGAAATGTAGCAAGGTTCTTCAGAAATACAAACATGGCACCCTCAACAAGGGGGATAATCCAGAAGGTCTTTGATAAAGAAGCTGTGTGTTCACAGAGTGTTGTGTTAAGCATATTAATAGAACGTTGAGGGAAAGGAAAAAATGAAGGTTGAAAAGGGTGCAGAAGCACCTGGCTCAGGCAGCTCCTTAAGATTCATAAGGCGAGGACTAAGGATACAGTCAGTGCTTCTAGAGCCACTTGAACAAAAGTGTTACCTTGAAAAAAATGTTAAATAAAAATGAGCAATACTGAAGTTAGAGCAAGTTCTGCAATATTTCTCCTTATGCATGCGTGAGTTCTCTCCTGGTACTCTGGCCTCCTTCCCTTTCCTGTGTGTTTCTGTTCTGTCCTGTGATAGACTGGCGATCTGTTCAGAATGTGTCCTGCCTTTTGCCCAGAGACAGTGGAGACTCTGCCAGGACAAGTGGGTATAGTAGATAGATAGGCAGATAGATGTCACTTTGTTTTCTCTTGGGTATTTTATTTAAGACAATTGGTCAAACAACAGAAATCACAAACTGCTGGGTAAGACAGGGAAAAACCTGAATTGATGTGGCTGAACTTTGTCTGCTGGCTCACCTCCCAGCCTTTTAAAATTGGAAAGGAATCCTTTTCTGAAAATTTCACAGAACACAATAAATCTGCAATCCCTCACCACTATGCATTCTTCATTTGGATGGATATTATATATAGCTTAATGTGCTGTACAGGAGGCCTATAATGCATCTGTCCTGCTGGTACTGTATTCATTAACCAGAGTTTTATGATACTGTCAAGTTATATGGGCTATTTTATGAGAATATGGCACATGAAAGCTGGTAGTAAAGTAAAACTAGTAGCCAGGGGCTAAAGACCAGTCTTGCATTGAGATTCTGACACACAATGGATGCTTTTTAACTGATCAGTCAATGCAGCAAGAAGATTCTCAGCCACAAAAATTGCCTGTGTTTTGCCACATTGGTAAACCAAAACATGTCACATATGTTATGTAACATATGTCACAACTAAGGTTTAGATCTAACGTTTAAAGGTAAAGGTAGAGATTTCTCTTGGATTATTCCAGAATATCCATAAGATGTAGTTCAGCTTTACTTAAAAAGTATAAAGAGGAACAGTACAAATTCCAGAATAAGTGAAGGACAGAGTTTAAAGATCAACTGCAGAGCCTGTGAATGTTTGCCGCAATGTGATTGACAAAGTCAGAGATTAAACTGCCAGCTTGACATCAGTCACCCTGGATAGTATATCATTTGCATCAGCAAGGTCTGAAAAGAAAGAAGAGGCCAATGTGCATTTGAGAATAACAAACAGCAAAGAAATAAGTGTTATGATCCTCAAACGTTTCAGTTATTTTCTCTTTTATCATTTATTGTTTTTCCCTTATATCTTGCCAGTTTAGTTTATTAATTGTGTTAGTTTAGTATTTGTTGCTGATTGTTCTTTGGATTTATTTCTTTGTATTAATATTTATTTCTATTTATGGTTCAGGCTTTCTTTTCCCTTCCATTCCCTTTGTTTCTGTTTGCTTCTTCACCTCACTTACCAGTCTGCTCCCCAGCTGTTGATTATTTCTTCATTTATCTTTACCTGCTCCTCCCCCACCTGCATCCATTTACCTGTAATTAGTTCTCCTGCTTTTTGTTTTTATTAAATTAAGACCATGCTTAATTTAGTAAAAAACTAAATTAAGCTTATTCTACTATCTCTTGTGTTTCATCCTGTTTTATTTCTTGTATTTTATATATTTTATTTTATTTTACCCATTGTAAAACACTATTGTTAACCTAGTGGTTACTGTGACGGGTTATAAAAATGTATTTATTAAAAAATATCCTACAGTGTAGGTAAGTAACAGTCATTAATAAATAATACACAGATTATATACAAACTAAATCCCTAATGGTAAAAATTCAACAACCAATGCCTAAATGAAAAAATAGACACTTTTAGGGTATGTGAAAAACAAATTAAATGCAGGTAATCTCTTTCGTTATTATTAAAGGAAGCCATTTAGAAATACTGGCAGAAACAAAAAATCAATAAAAAAAAACAAAACAAACAAACAAACATAAAAAGCTTTACAGTCTCACTCAAAGAAACCTTGTTCTCAGAAACACCATTCATTTGAAGCACAGGTAGCCAACAGTGCAAGAGGCTAGGACAAACATTGCACAAAGACAAAAGCATCGCGTCTCAATATATTTTGCAGTTTACCGTGTGAATATTGTAGCCCTCGTAGAAGTGAAATCGACCCTGCATGCAGACACACTCATGGCCGTTCAGCTTTCCAAACACCAGGTGGCCTGAATGACCCTCCACTGCACAACACATGGACAGAATGAACTGCTGCAACGAATCACTGCTGGTTTTAAATGAAAACATTTGGAAGTTTGTCTAAGCCTGAAATATAGACCCTATTTTTTTGTAGAACACCTCTGTCAATTTTCCAACAAGTAAACTGAGTTACACCACTGAGGCCAGAAAGGTAAATGTTTACTCTAATTAATGAGAGGCAATGATCTTGAACTACTTTATTAGACTTAGGTGCTGGGCTCCAGACAGTTGGAATAAGGTATGTATCAATGCCCAATTTATTTTAAGTACTCTAATAGGTTTAAATTGTTTTTCAAGAGTGCATTATGACAGGGATATTAGAGGCTTCTCCAGTTACAAATCCACAAACATACTGTGTGAAAATATTGGAAATTTAAGACTTTTACTCCCCTAACTGTGAGCTGTTGTCCAAGAAATGTCATACACACTAAAATCCAAGAGTGACCCAGCGTAACTTCTCAGAAATGACAAGCTTCCCTCATTAATTTGAGACGCATGAAAACACTAATATCTAGATGAGTGAACCCACTTTTGCCTAAGTAAATATTTTTTAATTTTAAGATCCAATTAAGATTAAACCATTTCTTTAGCTAAAAAAAAAAGAGCCTTTTAGTTTGCATAAAGAAAAATGAAGGGAGACCTTCATCCCATCTGTTGAGCATGGCGGTGATAGAGCATCATGATTTTGGTCATTATTTTTAAAACAGTAGCACGGTGACTTCCCAAAGTTGATTGATCCATGCATACTATGAAATAAATAATTGGATATTAGAAAGGCAGGTAGAAATTAGAGAAAAACGCAATTGGTGCTTAAAGACTTTAACATCCAACCTATATTGCACCTTACAATTTAGTTGAGGAATTTTATAAAGCAGCTATAATTAACTTGGTTATATTCCATAATAAATCAATCTATTAGAATCACATAAACTTCTAAGAAAATAAGCATCTTACCAGTGCTGGTGGGGAAACCTGGAATGTTTTCATATGGGAATGAGACCTCGTCATCTAGCAGCTCGGCCAGACCGCCCAGGCCTGAACCACAGATGATGGCCACTTTAGGACGATTTTCTGTTTGCGATAGCAACCAGTCCGCAGTCTGTTTGTACTCCTCATAACTGTAACTGAAAATGTAAACACATCTCTAAATAATTGTGGTAGACACGGATTGGTGAAAAGTTCAGCACTATAAATATTAATAAGAAACATTTGCTGTTGATCTAAAAGATGTACAGACCCCATTAAAACACCAGCTTTTTGTGATTTATAGATGAGACCAAGACAATGATCATTTCATACAGTTCTCTTCCTTATTTTTGACACATTCTGTGCAATTCAACAGAAAACATACAAATCTGTTAGTATAAAAATATGAATAATAAAAAGAGTATAATTACTTGGTTGCATAAGTGTGCACACCCTAAAGAAGGACTTTGTGTAAGCACCTTCTAATATAAATTATGCATTGAATCTTTCTAAAATCAAATATGGTTAATTTACTAAACCTAAAGTACAGTTCAGCTCCCATTGTATGATTTCTCTGAGATTTGCTCATTTACATTCTTTAGCCAAACCCATAATTTGCAGAGAAGTGATAAATATTTAAAAGGGTCTCATTATACACAGTTATCAGTCCTAGTTTGGGGTACAAAACATTTCACACCAAAATGGACGTACAAAATGGACGTACATCTCTTCAGTACACTGAAGAGATGTACACTGAACATCTCTTCAGTGTACAGTGGATTAAAAGACACAGCGGGAACTGGTCAGGGAAGAGACTGTTAGCAACACTGACGAACATAAAGGAAGTTTCCAGCAAACAACTGGTGGTGTTCTGCAAGTGACAGGAATCTCACTTGCAGAGATTCCTGTCAAGTGAGACAGGAATCTCTGTCTCACTTGACAGAGTGAGACAGAGTGTTCTTCTAATGTCCAGGGCAAGGCGTATGCTTTAAACCTTATTGACGAATGTGTTTAGATTTCGATCAGTATTTCAAATGTCCAACACAAACGCATCATTGCGTATCAACAAAAGATTGCCATAGTGAACTATAGTGGATGAAACCATAGAGTCTTTTAATAGTTCAAAAACCAGTTTGACCCAAAACCAACTCTGACAGGAAGCTCAAAATATAGAGATTTTATTTATTTGCAATATATAATAAACAAATAGGATGCTCATAGACCACCAGCAGAGAAGACTGGATCCTGAAACTGAATCAAAAAGGTGCATAAACAAAGTAAAGTTGTTCATGACATACGTCACATTATTTGCAGTAATTGTGCAAAGCATAAACTTATTTTTTTACATTAATAGGGATCTGTGTGCTTTTCAACTCTGAATGCTAAGAATGACAAAATATAAATGTTCTGAGAATGCTGGTGGGATTATACAGTATAGAGAAAGAGATACTTCTGTAAAATGAACATGCAGTGTACTGAATGAGGAAACAATCAGCTACAGATTGTTAAAGATAAATAGAAAAACAAAAACTATGATGACTCAGACTCTTGTGAAAAGAAACACACCTAAATAAGGTGAGAAACAAGTTCCTCTGGACTGACTCAGATCGCAAAAAGAACTATTAAAACTGCAGAGAGTGAAAAAAAAAAAGATCTCAAAGTAAGAAAAGACTCACTAAGGCCCAGTTCAAGTGATTATCATAGAACTCGGAGTACAAGTAAGTTTAACTAATACACTTATGTAACAGTCTTGGGGTTTTCTGCTTTCTGCCAGACAAATCATTCTTCCCAGATGTTGATTGGATTTGAAATGCCCCAAGGTGCTACATTAAACAAAGTCAGAAACAGTGTGTAATTCTAATCATAAATCTGTGTGAAGCGATCACCTTGTTAATGTTCCCTCTGTACCCGAACCTTTGTTATTAAGACGAAGTGAGACTTCAGGCTGCAGTGTTTTCAGGAAGCGAGCCTGATGACTTTGAGCCTAATTTGGAGCTGCCATCTAGGATGACTGCTACATCTGAGTAGCCCTGGGAGCTTTGTCTTTCCAGGTTTTGCCCTTGTTCTCTTTTTTAATTCTAACTCAAAACCAGCTTTAAAACAAATGATCAGGTATAGGTTTTCTGTCTCGACAGTGATTTTTCATCCATTCTTGCAAGCATTTAAGCAGTTCATGCATATATTCAGACTGAGATGAATAGGTTTAAGCTTTGCATCTTGCCTCACTTTACAAAAAAAGGACCTGCAAATTTTTATTTTTCTGAGTTTGAAACCTGCAAGTTAGAATGCCACTTTTGTAAACAAACACCACAGAGACAGCTGACAGACAAGTGACAACTTAACTTCTGCTGTCATTCATTGGTAGAATGCAGGTCACTTAGAGAGAGAGTTGCTTTTAAAATGAGTGATTTATAAACCCCTCAGACTAAAGAAATGAAGCATCAGCAGCAGATTGTACAATACGTAGCCAGTCTATAAAACCATCCTTTTAAGCAAGAATAATACAAATGAAGGGTGTGTCACTCCATGAAAAAAAATCTGATTACAAACTTTTATTTTCATGAAACATGGAGCTTTACTCTACCAGCAAATTGTGATTGATTGCAAACCTCAGTAAACTTTTAACCACTCTTTTCAAAAAAGTGGCTAAAAAACTGTGCACATATTTTAATACCCATCTCATTTCCTTACACAATGGCAAACTTGAAAAAAGACAAGTGGCTGAGTTGTAATATTTAAGGGAACATACACTAAAACAATAGTAGCTGAGTATACATATATTTCAGCCTGAATGTAGAATTTTGGCCCTGCGTGGATTAGAAAAAAAATATATATATTCGAACTTGTGCATCCAATGTATTTTGTTGCAAAAATACTTCCACCATAAAAAGGGGTTTAAATAAAGGCATGAAAGCCCCCAAATGATATGACAGTTATGTAGATGATGAGTGTATACAGACGTCTAGCTGATATATACTTGGATGAGTCATCATGGGTCAAAGTTAAGTGGCTTAAAGAAGCAAATAAAAGCAAAATTAATAGAGACATTCTCTCAAAATGGCAAGGAACAGGATTCCTTCTTGTGAGTCTGTGAAGTCCACAGAAAGTTTTAAGAAAGTATGGAGATCTACCGAGGCCATAGTCTATTTTGATTCATATGACTTTTAAAAATAACTACATCATCTGTTAATATTTTGTATACTACTAAAAACCAAACGCCTTAAATTACAATCACTGACCCTTTTGTTTTGATTTACATCTATACTACGTTTATTCATGCTAAGCTAATCTCACAGTAAGCTAAATAACATCTTAAGCAACGGGAGGCCAGTTTCTGCAGGGTCTCGTTCGGAGCTGTCCGTGGTGCTGTGGGGCTTCTGTACTCACGGAGGCCTTACTGGCAGGCCCATTGTTTCTAATCTAAACGCTCTAACGAGTTTAACCAGTCAGGCCGGTTGGTCATAGTCTCAAGGCTCTGAATCTGAAACACGTTTTACTGCATACGTTTTGTTTCCGGCTCAGCTGAGCCGGAAACAAAGTTAGGATAATGCACTTTGTGTCAATAAAATAAAATTGAGGATTTTCTGGTCTGTATTCTGTAGGAATATACCACCTGTAACCCAACGTGCTTACGTCATAGGCAGAGAAGATGTCTGATTGGCTGCTGTAATTCTTAGAATAAACTGTCATGACAACCCAGGCTGGCTTCTGTGAACAACTCTTAAATCACGTCCGTCAAATGTACGACGTCGACACACTGTAATATGCTAATAACAGTCATCTCTCACAGGCTACATAAATATGAGGCTCGTTTCAGTGCCAGCATCCAGCCGTTTCCCGTCCTACCTGCACTGACTGGAGGAGGCTGCTTCCATGTCCGATGGTGATCTGCTGATGAGGCGAGTGTTTATGCTGCTAAAGCCCGGGCTCTGTCGGTGTTGAGTTCACGGTGGTCAAACGGGTTGGAGATGGAGCCTGCGGTCGGAGCAACGGAGATCATGGTACGCGCTGACGTCGGTGCACATATGATGAAGAGGCGGGGCATAGTCAGCTCACGGGTCCCTTTGAAGAAAATCCTATTTTCCACCAGGCTGGTTACTCACTGACCCGAACAGTGGCAGAGACAGAGCTGGAATTCTGTTTTACAGGACATAACATGGGAAGTTCGGGAAGCCATTAGAAGACACCAGAGGGGAGAGCAGACACCAAGGGAAATGAATACCTCAAGCTAGGCTACAGTGTCAATCAGTTATGACCTTTTGTCGAAAATTAGAACTCAGATAAGCATGAATGCAAACGAATATGACTTTTAAAGTCCAAAATAAGAGATTACACGATGCGCTCAAACAGGCTGTATGGTTTTACTCTCATTTTTACAGTGCTTCACAATTCAAAGTGCTGAGTCATGTGTTGGGAAATGAAAATGAATGCGATAGTAATAGAAAGCAGAACAACAACATGTATGGATATAAAAAATAATAAATTAAAAAATCTGTAATTCTTCTGCCACTAGAAGTATTTTATTTTAAGTAAAACTGAATCAACAATGTTTTATTTTTATTTTTAAACGATTTAAAACAAACTTAGTTCAAGCTGTTGTCCTTGTATTTTTATCTCAAGACATGCCTCCTTCCTATAAGTTACAAAGGGACTATATTTTTATATAACTTATTTATAAATCATGAGTATATATCATGGGTATTAATGGCTGGGATTTGGCAACAAATAAACAAAGCTGATGTCTTTGAAGCTGTAAAAATGGACAAGGATATGGAGCATGGTTGAAATAAATAATTTTCTGATGGCAAGACGACTATATCAGAACAAACAGAGATTCCCTCTCCTGTTTGTTCCTTGTCTATAATGATCTATATCTATCAAAAATAGCCCAAGAAACAAACCATAGGAAACCAGCCACATAATCATGCCAAGGCTGTAGATGCATGTATCAGGCTGTTAAGTTAGTCTGATGATTAATACTTTCTTTTGCACAATGTGATTGGCCAGGTGCATGTGTGTTGTCTACCCAGGAAACAACACACATGTAATGCATTAGTGTATCTGTATCAGACAGACAGACAGACTGGAGGTTGCAAAAGTGGTGCTACTCTGGTTGAACCCCATAGTTAAGCACTGCTGCTGCTGTTGTTGCTTTGTATTTATGTGTCATGTACTGTAATATTTCCATTACATTGAATACCTTGAATATAGCAAGAATAGCAGCAAAGAAGAAACTTCGATCAAAGAAAAACAATAATGTTGATTGAAATTCTGCAGGATTAGCCATCAGATGACAGATGCAGTTATTTGTATCTGACATCTCTGGAATATTATTTGTCCAGAGAAGAAAAGATGAGTGCCACTGTACAGTAGTATTGAAAGTAGTAATTAATACTGCTATGTATTAAAGTATTAATTGGTGTCTGTCTTAGTAGTGTTTATAGACACCAACAAAATGTGTTTTAGCACATTTTATTCCTGTGCTAAAACACATGAATAAAATTACTCGATAGCATGACTCTAACTTTCAGTTGACAGCAATTTGACGTAAAAGGTTTCATTAACTATATAAAGTAAAATATCAATTACA
>CAEGAE010067279.1:0-14525 GCA_903067095.1 Girardinus metallicus | reverse complement strand
ATTTATATATATATATATATATATATATATATATATATATATAGGTTTTTTTTCTTCATGCGGTGCAGAAAATCCTCTGTCCATCCCTTAATGGGAATGCTGGAGCAGTTCGACAGCCCATCACAGCCTGGATACTGTCTAATGAATGTATTAATGACATCAGCACATATGCGCCATCCTAAACGCACACAGCCGCACCTTTTGCATCATGTTCTGGATCCTCCCCGCTCCCTCTGCCTGGCCCTCTTAGATCTCTTGCTGCAAGGCTTCTCCTCCAGTACAGAAACTCCCACTGTGATATGGATGTGTGAACAGCAAGAGTGGAAAAAGTCTGACCAAATTGTCTACACATTTTCCGGTCCCATTCTTGTGTGAAAACGGATTAGAAGACTGGCAGGAAAGTTGGACGTGTGAACGCTTGATCTTTTATGCCACTGAAAGACAAGAGGAAGGAAAACAACATGCAGACATTCCTTATTCTGTTTTAAACAAACTAAAGAAAAATGATGTACATCCTTTGACTTTAATTTCTTTTTCTGGACCACAGGAGTGAACAGCAGGGCAGAAACGGTAATGACTGTAAACAAAGTCGAGTCGCTGCTGCATCGCATGCTCGGTCCTTAATGGCATGGTGCCTTAATGGCTCACATAGTCTGCTTTGATTTTCAGTCTGCAGCAGGCATGTGGGATCAAGGATGACTCCACTCAAACTGAGGATGCCAATGGATGGTTTTCATCTTGTGTTTAAGAGAAATTCAAAGAAGCTCTACAAAAGGCTCGGACCTCATCAGGGTAAAGGAGGTGAAACCAGGTGACAGGAGTTTCTAACGAGGGGAAAAAGAGCAGAGATCACATGAAAGAGCAGGACTAGCTTCATGTGAAGAAATCACATCCCATCGTTTTGACAAACGGACATAATGGACACAATATACAACAAAATGTTAACTGGTTTGACCTTTTTTAACAAACTAAATGATATATGGTTTGTATCATTTTATCAAGTCCAGGGGATCCTGACACACTCCAATCAATTATTCACCCATTCACACACACATTCATACATACTTAGTCTAACAGAATTGCAATTAAAATCAACATATAAAGGTGACAGAGGTTCAGGAGGAACCAATCAGCAAACAGGAGGTGGAGTTGTTGTAGATTTGTAGCCTGGAGTTCAGCAGCAGAGGAAAACGACACCGTTCCAAATTCTGAGCAATCAAAAGTCAAATCAAACAGAAAGTTTATGACATCTTATTGCTGGCTCAACGTTTCTCTCTCTGCAGTAGGAATTTTCCGTTTTTAATAAGCTTCATAGCTTGGATTCCTTCGTGGTTGAGCTAACACATTAGCTCGTGGTTGCATTGTGGCTAAACATTTGGGTAAAATCAGATCCAATTATTTAAAATGTCAGCAGAGTCCACACCTCAAGCAAGCAATCCTTGGTCAGTAACTGAGGGTCCAGACTTTCTGTGAGAAGAAACCACAATACAACAGTCTGGTTGCCTGTGAAGGTATCAAAGGGGTTTTTTTAGATAAATTTATTTAGATTACCTGATAAAATAATTTCCTAAGCCTTGAACATCTTGGAGAGCTCTGTTCCAGACGTCATCGGGATATAGAGAGAAGACAGTGAAACTGCAGTGCTACCAATAATCAATCATTCATCTAAACTGAGTGTGTGGGGAGGCAGAGCATTGATCAGAGACGCAGCCAGGAGGATCTGACCTCTACAGAAGAGGCAAAAGGAAACCCATGAAAGGTCCTGTTTGCAGTTTGCCTCAAGTCAAAGAAGACACAACAAACTGGAGCAAGGTTCACCTTCCAGCAGAAAAACATACAGCCAGAGATCAGAGCAGTTTCATGTGTTAGAATGGCCTAGTCAAAGTTCAGACAACCAGGAATCTGCAGCAAGGCTTGAAGCCAGAAGTGAACTACCGTTCACCCATCCATCCTGTTCATTAAAGCAGAGCAGTCTGGTTATTCATTTGATCAGTGACGTTTGTGTTGTGATAAACTGATGCTCACATAGAGACTAATATTTAGCTCACATTAGTTCTTGGTGGTTTTAATTGTCTTTTTGAGAGATCAAGATTTATTTTCCGTTAACATTTTCAAATTAGTAAATGCAGTATTTGAAAGAAAGTACTGATGTTGGCATTACAGAGGTAACTTTGTTCAAAGATCATTTCTCTTATTTCAACTTCGTCAGACAGAAAACGATCTTCCTCTATAACGCTCTGCGTGTTAAGATTCAATAAACCTCAGAACTGTTTTTATGAAATGCAGCACTGATATTTAGAGAATGTTGTAATGACTAACAGAATAATTATCCTTTAAAATTCACCAAAGAAAGTGGATTCCCACTGAAAGAAAGAAGCAGACCTGAACCCCACAGGGGTTTCGGAAAAGTTGGAAAACACTTTGAAGGTTCAGACTGAAGGTTGGGAGTCAGCCTTGTATGAAGTTACTTATAATGTCACTGTTTACCATTTATTCATTGTGTTCATGTTTTAATCTACATAGTAGATGTTGACTAATTAAGTCTAAACTTTTACGTTAACAATCAACTCCATTTTCTTGTCTGGAAGACGAGAGAAAAAAAATTATTTTAAATTATTCAGCATGTTCTGACGAAAAGTTTTAAACTTAATTTCTAAAAACAGTGACAGCTTTGGTTACACTGAGAAATCAAATGTTATCAGTTCTCTCTAAGCAAAAGTTTGATGACAAAAGGTTTAAAAAAAAAACATATTTACCATCCTTATGCATTGGTTCAAGACAGAAGACATGTTTCATGTTGTTCACACCAAATTCTGATTCTTCTATTGGAATATTATAGGGGAAAATGAGATTTATTAGATCAGGCTATGTTTACAATGTGTTACTGTTCAATTTTGCCCAATTTGTGAATTGCAGTCTCAGCTCCTGGTTGACAGGAGTGGTTTACCTTAACTGTGAGTTTGGAGATTGTTTTCTCCTGTTTCCATTCTCCTCTCCTCGGAAACAAGGCATTTCTTATCCACACAGCTTCTGCTCGCTGGATATTTTCTCTTTCTTGAACCACTGTCTTTAAAGTAGACATATCATGCTTTTAAATCCTTCCTTTTCAGAGTTAAATCATTCAGTTGGGGTCTATAAAGAGGAACTGAAAGGCTTTAGTTTGAATTCCTCGTTATTGTAGCTCCACAGATTATTTTACTTGTCTTCCGAGGTGAGAGCAACTCGTTTCTGATGCCGTCACCTTTAGTGAATAGCTACTTCACTCACCTTCAGGCTGTAGAGTGTTTCACTAAACTCTGTCCGGCTATTTTTGTATTTTTATAGCATATATATGATTGTCTATCTCTGAATGCATTTGGATCATTTTGTATTCCCCAAGACAAAAAATCCTGAAAAATTTGTTTGTGTAATAATACTATCCAAAACACACAGTGCAGCTCTGTCCTCAAGAAGCTAACAGCTAGCACACAGCGCTAACAGAAGCAGAAGGCACGATGCTACTGCTATCAAAGCAACACAATAAATTCATGTCTTCATTAAAGCTTGTTGTCTTTTTGGCGTTATCTGCTGCTCACCTCATTGCTGAATCCGTCGGTTCAATAGACAGAAGGAAGTGACCCTCAACCAGACCAAGACTTTCTGCAAATCTTTCTTGATACTGGGAGAGAACCTCATCGAAGTCTCTGGTTGAATTCTATTCTGCTTGGAAATGTGAATGAAGCCCTTCGAGAAGCAGTGCTTCAGCACCCTGACGCTACGGGACGGTGAGCCGGGCCGTGTGGGCTGAAAACCCCCACAACCAAACATTTTGACTTGTTCACTTGTAGCTTCAGCATCCTTGAATTTGGACTGTAAAACCGCTGAGAGAAATGAAAATGTTGGATTCACAGTTCTGCAGCAAACCCTGTGATGCAATAGTTCAAAGAATGTAATAAAAAAAAAAACTGAGCAGATTGAAATATGTGCATTTGGATCATGTGACCTTTCTGTGACAACTTTACAGCACTCCAGTATACAACAAAATGTAAAAATGTGGATTTTGCATGATAGATATAGTTCTACATGAAGGTCCCAGTTGATCAACATTTAAAGCAATCAATCTGGTTTTATTTAACATAATTTTAATCTCTTTCTTCTGCATTTTGATGCTCACTTTGAACTTGACCACATCCAGATGCCTGAATGCACCTAAATGCAGTTGTTGTCATCTGATTGGCTGGTTTGCAGTTTGTGCTCAGCAGTATTCAGGTGAGCCGAATAATGTGTTTGGTGAGTTTATGCATCGCTTTTAAATCTCGAAGAAACATAAATCCCTCTGAGCTCTTCAAAAGAAATTAGATGAAAGGACAGTATGAGGAATATGAGGGCTGCATATTTAATGAGAGCATGCTCCAAAATTCACCTCAAGTCAGCTGAATGTCTGAGGAATAATTCATGAGCTGTTCATGTTTACTAAGTATTCAAGCTCCCACATGTTTTGATTTGCCAATATTTTTTACAGTCAGGCTCGGTGACACCTGTGTAGTCAGACAAATTTACTCAATTACCTCAGTTATTCTGTGTTTCCTTCCTTCAGCTTGAACACCGCCCCTAACTGCAGCAGGAGCATAGAGACATAACAGGAAGACATGCCAGCTGTGACATACAGGGCAAACCACATTTCAGCACAAAGAATACTAACCATCTGCAAGGCGGTGTGGGATTGTGATAAAGCGAACAGACCGGCGTGTTGCTGCGTTCAAGTATGAGAGCGGAATACTGATGGACTCCTCAGGCTGCTGGTGGTTTGTTTAGCCCTCTGAGTTCGGTTGCTCAATCTTAAGAGGGAGTCCAATCATAAGTCAAACACTTTACCGTGTTGACTGGCAGACAGTGACAAGAAAGCAATCCTCATTTTTGATTCAAAAGGGAGCCTGTACGGTCCAAGAAACAAGCACAGTTGGCAGTGAGTCGAAAGCAGATTATCACTTTCATCACCCCAAAATCTTTTGAAGCTATGCAACAGTAGGCACAGTCCTTGAACCTGAAAAGTATGAGTCAGCCTTAAAAATGAAAGAATCCAGTCCGCTTTATATTCAGTGTCCCACAGTAAAATGTAAATTCAGATGCACCAGACTGCATCAATATTCAGGTTGGAGCATTGTTAAAAGAGCGAACATGCTTGTAGATAATTGGTTTGCATTACTGTATCTGGGAGCAAAAACGGCGTACAGCTCAGTTTATAACAGAGCTGAGTTTATGTTTGGTTTCCTTATCTCAGGCTGGCCAGACAAACCAAAGCAGGCTCTGGGTTTCCAGAAACTCCTCATGGATTAAAATCAATTGATCCATTTGCCCACGAGTTCCTAATGGTTTTAGAAATTTAAGGAGAATTATTCCAAACCGATGCACCACAGAAGATACAAAGAAAAAGAAAAGCGTGCAAGGTTTAAAGACAAATGTTTATGAAGACTTTATTTAAACTCACTGATTGTGTAGACGTTTTCTGCTGTTATGTATTAACTTTTGATAAGAATCATTTAGGTTTTACTTTAAGCACAAGTACAAATTTTTCAACGAGGAAATCTCTGATGCTGCCTGAACTCAATAACCTGAAACGGTTTAATGCACACTGTGTGCTTGTGTTTTCTTAATCTTAAATCTCAAATAAGATATAAAAAAAAGTTATGATGCAAGTTTGTCTGGCTCTAGTAGCAGATCTATGTTGTATCCTGGTGGGCAAAGCTTAATGAAACTTCATAGCCTCTCTCCTACATGAGTAAATGAGAAATTAAGCATCAGAGACAGTTTCTCATTTCAGCGTAATTAAAGTTTTAATTGCTTGATGTTGAGCATAGCATCTTGTGAAAAAACAGATTCACCATGAGGCACAGCACCAATCAGAAAGAGCTGTGAAAAGACAAACAGCAACAAACTGCGTGATTGGATATGAACAGTTAACTCCTCCAGATTTCCAAACAGCCTGACAGTGAAGGGTTTTCTGAGCCTGCGGTTCTGATAATTGTGTGGGGTAGACGGAACACCGCACTACTGAAAAATACAGTAGGAGGACAAAAGACGCTAATCCTGTTGGTTTTGCCATCTCCAAGAATCTACATTTCACACGGCTGAGTGGAAGCTAATGTCTGCGGGGTGTGGATGCCAATCTCATTAGAGCCAGGTGTTGGGATTCAGCTCACTATCCCTTCCTTTGCTTTGGTTGGCAGGCTGTACGTGCCGTCCAACACTAAGTCCTGACAGTGGTTTGCTCCATTTTCTCTCATCCTGAGCCCAGAGAACACCTGTGGTGACAGTAATTGAACACTCTCAGATCGTATGCGACCATTCAGCTCTGTCTTCCTGCAGTTACTGGTCATCCTTTAGAGGAAAGATGCACAAAATTCATTTATGTTGTAAGCTTAACCTAAAGTCGCGGTTGTAGAACACAGACTTCTGGTTATTTAGCAAATATGGCTAAGGCTGATTTTATTGTTATGGAAAAATGATGAACAGCACAAAACTTTCTCTTCCAAACACATCCGCCTTTACATTCTCAGATTAAAAACACCTTAAAGCATTAAACACACTTTTCACTCTGCCCACATTTCTTTAATATATATGTTTTTTTTTATTTCCACTCGCAGTACACAGAAAACCATCATAGTTCACAAAAATAAAGGCTTGAAAACATCAGTCGTTGTGTAATTAGTCGATATAATGTGTTTCACACAGCACAGTGAGTTGCTGAAATAATAACTGTATATACGGCTATATACAGTTATAGTCTATGTCCATATTCTGTATAATTCTGTCTGGATATTTGCTATTTGAATTGGCAACTTTTAATCAAATGTATTTAATTTTCAGGAACATCCCAGAAGTTTAATTTTAGAATGTGTTTTTATTCCAAATCAGATTCTTTAGCAGTTTGGACTCTTGTCTCTGAAGACCCAAATGCATCCAAGTCCCAACATGTTAGGACTAACAGACCTACATACTGTACCAACTGTCGTGCATGGTGGTTGGCAGCATCATGCTGTGGGGTTTTTTTCATTGGCATCAGTACAGATTTAACATGGTGAACAGGTTCAATATTTTATGCTCCTTATTTCAGAAAATAAAAACACTTTTTGGGAGTTTTCGGGTTTCTTCTGTGTTTGCTTTTTGATTGTTTTCTTATTTTCAGCCTGGATTCTGCTCCTCATGTCCATTAGTCTCCTTCCCTCAGCCTGCATGCCTGGTCTCCCCTCACAGCTGCGCCTTGCTCACAATCAAGTAATCAAACTCTCCCCTGTTATTGTTCTGCTGTGAAAAAAAGAGTTTTGTATGCATCTTAAAGATTTATACCATGAGTAGATTTAAACCTCTGACCCACACCATGTATTTTAACTTGTACTATATTTACCACAGTAAATATGATTCACTCTGAATGATCTAATATGAATGGAAGCCACTTGTCAGAGGCGAACACATGAAAACCACAGAATGTGACCTCCTAGAAAACATCAAGTAATCACAGAAGTCATTAGGATTCAGCCTCCAGTAGCAGAGATGTCCACACACAATTTCATGCCACTCCAAGTTAATGTCTGTGGAGACATTCAGTCCTGCTCAAAGCACCAGATAGAAGGAGAGATGGGATGGACCATGACTAAAATCATTATCCATATATGAGACATTAATGCTGTGGATAAGACCTCATTTACACGTCTGTGAAGTTTGGGAATCATTAAGGTCATGGTACATTTCATAAAGAAAACTTCAGTCAGTTTCTCAGGATATTTGTGTTAGATTATAAATTATTGTCCAGTTATCCCAGACATGCTTTATGCAGATGTTTTTGTGTTTTTTATGAGTTAACAATTTCAAATATTTCATGCAAAACACACAAATATATATTTTTTTAATTGAACTACCAAACATAACACAATTTATGAAAAGAAAAATAAATTATTACCATGAGGTTTATGGATTTGGGCAGCAGCGGTTCAGTCCAGTCTGACTCCTAATAACATAGTTTACAGGAAATGTCATCCAAAGACATTTTTATCGACCAAACAAACTTTTTGACCTTGATGTAGAAATATAGTCCAGAGCTAATTCACATTTTTTGTTTTTATCTGATATAACTTTAATCAGCTCTAATTCAAAATCTCTAAGACTTGAACTTGTCAAATCTTCACTAAATCCCCATAATTTAAAGTGAAGTTTGTGCCTTTTTGTTCTCTTTAGTCTCAATACACTCAGTTTATGGACCACAAATCTGGTTCATAAAAGGCAGAAAAGTGACCCTTTATCAATGTTTGTTTCTGACTTCTCAACCAGTTACTCCAAAACCAAAAGTCAGACAGTTTGAGTTGAAGATAAAGAACCAAATCAAAGAAAAACTAATTCATTTAAATATAAATTAATGTACCAAAAACTTAATATAATTCATGTAAACTAAGATTTTTACCCTCCAGACAAAAAGTCAGCAACATTTGATAAGTCGGGTCTTTTTATATATCTCATTTGTTCTCAACACTAAACCAGATTTTATATAATAAATATAATAATTTTCAGACATTTTAAGAATACACGAGGACATTATGTTTAATGGTATCTAAATAGCAAATTGATGGCTTTTTGCATCTGTAGAGATTTGTTCAATCAGTAATTTTTCCAAACCTTAAATTAGACTTTCCTCCGTTCATCTCTCGTTTTTGAAGTGAAGCTTTTCTGTGCATCTTGTGGTAAACCTTAACTCTTCTTCTTCTGACTGACCTTAAAATGAAAGTGAAAACTCCTGAAAAGTATTCATTTTGGCAAAAAGTTAAGTTACTTTTCTACACTGAAGAAGATTTTACTATCAGCCTTTTTGCACCATAAATCTCACCAGTGTCCTTTTCCCCAGAATGTAACTGATTAATTCGGTTAGCAGCCTTATGACGGCCTGTTGGACTGAAACCTCTTTGTATGTGTGATGTAGACTTGGAAAGGAACAACTTCTAATTACAATGCTACATGAGGAATCAATTAGAAGCCATTTACTTGATTAATTGATCAGAAAATAATGAAGTAAAAGACCTCATCTATCCATGATGTTTAGGAGCTGTAATTAGTCTTCCTCCTTCTGAGTGCTTCCACTTGAAGAGGGGGTTCACTACAGACATGTGATCTGAATCTGTTGTTATAAAGAGCTACTTTGGCTTACAAATGCATTCTTACCCTTAAAACAATGTCACATCGTGCCATCTTACAACCACAAGTTTTTATGCATTTCATTGTGAGTTTCTGTCCAACAGAAAGTAACACACCACTGTGAAGTTGCAGCAGCAGATCTTTGAGGTGCAGATCTACTGGCTTTACACATCTAAAGATTTAATTATTTCCTAATTCTCTTTGCAAAACACAAAAAGCCCGTTTTTAGCTTTGTTTCCAGAGGAAATTCTTCCATATGTTTGCTGTGTCCCTTATAGAAACCCAACAGTCTTTCTGCTCTTGTATAAATACCAGATTTGTGGAATGCATAACTAGTTAGGTAATCCTATCAACAGCACCTCCTCCAGAGTCAGCTTCCTGGTTGACTCTCTGAATAATAATCTCATTCTCTGGTCCTTTTAAAACTGGTGATATTTGAATATTTCGTCTTGGTGAATGTTTTATGACTTCACCACAGTCTGCTGTTTTTCTGTGGTTTTCATGGTCTGGTTGTTTTCTAAAGAACCTCTGAGGCCAAAAACAGAACAGCTGCACATACATCAGGATTCTGATATTAAATTTGACTCTGAACACTGACTGACTTTTGAAGGGAGTTGATTTCTTTCAGGGTCTGTCAAGGGTAGTTTGCATCCAGGACATAAACAAAAACCCAAGTTGTTTTGACTGAAACGATGCAGCTGGAGCAGAATGTCTCATTAGGAGACAGGATGGTGAATACAGTAGGAGGACAAAAGAAGCTGTGGAAACTGGGATCTTGTTGCTGTTCAGTCCTCAGAGATCAAACAGAGGAGAAGAGAAAAATGTTCATTTCCTTGGGATTGTTTCACCCACAGGACCATCTGGGGAACGACACTGTGTGCCACAGGGTGTGGATACTCTGATTGCAGAGTAATCAGGTTTCACTATGATCATCCCATGTCCATAATCTGAAACTCAGTGGTTGGGTAACTCGTGCAGATCATTGAAGAGGCAGAAGAAATGTAAAATCATTGAGGCAGTAATCGGCATCAGGGTCAGAGGAAGACGCAGTGAAACTCTGATCCATCCAGGAACAGGCAGCGTGATGGTCACAAGACTAAATCAGGTCAGGTATGCGAGCAACTTAAGACTTTACAGGAATAAGGAACATCATGACTATAAAACAGGACTGAATACACACGCATGCCACACTTTTCAGATATGTAGTTTTACTGTGTTGATGAATGACCAAAACCCCAAATATGTTTCTTACACAATTGGCCTACAGTATTTTGAACAACTTTTGGTTGCATATTCTAAAGTTTGATGTCGTTTAACAGTTACTGTCATGGCTGAGAGCAACTGAAACGCATTGCCTCATTGTTCACTAATTAAAATGATAAGTGGCCGCTGTTGTGCTGACTGTGTGTTTGAAATGAAGAACAAGATAAATATAATAATAATTCCATTATTCAACAAACAACATGGCATGGCAGGCGCTTCATGTGTGTGATGGATGCTGCATGCTGAGTTAATAGGACTTCCAGTCACAGCAGTCAATCTAAATCCACTATTAGCGGGCTGCGCCGCAGAGCTATGTGTCAAATGAACACACCAGTGCAGAACTGCAGACTCATCATCGTAATGCAGTCACTCTGCTGGCTGAAAATTGAGGAGGAGTTTTTCTTTGCCTTGTCTGACACATTCTGAATATTACAACCAATACCAGCTGGAAGCCTCATAAATCATCCAGGCCTACAGGACAAAGGGGATCACAAGGCAGCAGGGTGCAGCTGATGCTAAAGGGTTCAGCCTCAGTGATGATAAGAGCTCTCCATCTGAAAGCAGGGCGGCGGGAAGTGGATTATCGCTACGACTGAGGTCAAGGAATGGGAGTATAATTAATACTGTATGAGTTAAACTTCTGCCATGCTTCCCCTGCAACACAACTATCTGATTGAAGCAGCAAGGATGGAGGACAACATGTGGGTGGAGAACATGCACGATGGGTGGGTGGAAACGGGGGTGGGAGACCCTGCAATCCTTTTCTCCCACTTTTCAAGGCTCAGTATTGCTCTGTCTCTTCTTATTAGAAAGCTAATGCAACTGTCTGTTCTAATACTAGAGAGCAGCTTTTATTCCTTTTTTTCCTCCTTCACAACCTTTTTCTATTCCGCTCAGCACTAATCTGTGCCGTGGTAGCAGATGATAAGACGGGCCACATTCGCTTATTCCCTGCACTTTTTACAAGCTTTGTCTTGGCACAAGCCGTGCAGTCGTTTGTTTCAATAACTTTCCAAAGGAATTTGCAAAAAAGAAGGTAAAATAAACGGTGGAGTGGGGGGGGGGGGGTGTTCTCT
Organism: Girardinus metallicus; assembly: GCA_903067095.1. Classification (NCBI taxonomy): domain Eukaryota; kingdom Metazoa; phylum Chordata; class Actinopteri; order Cyprinodontiformes; family Poeciliidae; genus Girardinus; species Girardinus metallicus. Next base: position 3,027 of record CAEGAE010067279.1, on the reverse strand, counting down.
GCAGAGTTTCTATTGTAATTCTTTAGAGGTTTTCTGTTGATATTGGCATCCAAAACCTGAAAGAAAGCAGAAGCTTTTGTTTCAAGCAAAAGAAAAATCCTCAGTGTTAAGGCCTTTGAAGTGCACAAAGTGTTGGAGCTTATGGAGGTATTGTTCTCCGGGCGAGGGGATGAATTTTAGAGTGAATTAAAATCTTCAAGCTTAACTTTTAGTGGCATATGTATTGTACAGATCAAACATGTCTTACTGGACCTTGAATGCAAACTATGAACCTCTGGGCCAGAAAGTAGAAATGAGGGATTCATGTGGGGTTGTCTGCTGATGATTTCAAAGTAACTGAGGGACTTTCTGTTGAACTGCAGAGTACAAGTTTGAATTGTGTTCTGGGAGCATAATATAAATTTGTGCTGTAGTGATTTATACTAGCATTAGACCACTCTCTTTCTTGAGAAGGGTAGTCTGATTGAGAAAAATTCTCAACAAAAAAATAGCACTTTTAGCTTAATATATTTTGCACAGCCAGTCCAAAGTCAGAGTAAAACAAGGAATTTTCCAAAAGGTGAAAAATGCTCAAACACTTAATACTCAAGACAAAATAAATCCTGAAAGATGAAGAATGCTGGTGCAGTGATTTGAGTTTTTCTGTGTGTTTGAGTCTCAGTGTTGTCCTGTCTTCCCCTTGATTGTTCCCAGGTGTGTCTCGTTCCCTGATCACCCTCTGTGTATTTAATGTCACCTGTGTTCCTGCGTCTTTGTCGGGTCCTTGTCGTTTCTGTCCTGTCTGGTTGATGTCTGTTGCTGCCGTCCACTTAATAATTTACTTTATGAGCCTCAGCCTACCTGTCTTGCTGTGCCGCCTGGACTTTGGACTGTTGTTTTTTCTGACTTCATTATTAAATACTTGATTTCTTCATATCAACCTGGGTGCTCAGCGTCTGCTGATTATTCCGGTTGATCCCATTCAGTTCAACAGGCAGAGAATTTCTCATCAAGCATCCGGGATCTGAATGAGAAACTGTAATTACATCTTTGCAGATGTCATAAATATTAAACACTGTCTGGGTTTTCCTGACATGTGAACAACTAGTTAATGAATTATTCTGGCAATGACTATAAGCGATGTCAGCTTGCATGAGGGGGTGAGTCAGAAGAGATATTCTTGATCATTTTCACAATTTTGTTTTGTTTCAAAATTTAATTTAAATTTTTGTATTCTTTATATTTACCAAATTTATTTGAATATGTCCAAAGGTTGAACATATCTGAGTATCATTATTTTGAATGATACTCAGTGGTGCTTAATAACACATTTATTTTAAACACAGAAGTGTTTTTTTTTTATCAGTAGGAATCACTGATGTGTGGGAAGAGTAATTGTCTTGTGATTGGAAGGTCGTAGGTTCAATTCCAGCTGCCTCATGTCGATGTGCCTTTGGGCAAGGTTCTTAACCCCAAATTGCTGACCGATCTGCGTATCGGTGTATGAATGGGTGAAAGTGACTCTAGTGTAAAGCGCTCTGAGTGGTCAGAAATGATGGGAAAAAGCTCTACACGAGTTCAGTCCATTTACTGATACACCGATTGCGAAAATCATATGTAAAAAATTAGCTATAAATCACATAAAGTGAACACATTTAAATAAAATCTTTCCACGATCTGAACTGCAGTGGTTAAGAAAAGCTGGAAGGTTCAGATTCCTGCAGTTTTACAACAGAGTTCATGTTTAGATGAAGACTCGGGTCATCCAAGGTACAAAAGAAGAGTGGACATCCAGTTCTTCATCCTTAATATACAATATATTTTACACAAGACCTTTATTACAAGCTTATCAGCAAAGTCATGATGAGCCTGGTAATGATCTGATAAAACCTATAAATCATTTTTTATGTGATATGATAGGCCGGCCGCCACACTGACACGCTGCCATGCTGAGGGCGACGCTGCAGAATCATGAGGAGCTGCTAAGGAAAGCGGTTTGCTGGAGTGGAAATCTAAGTGTGTGGTTTTTTGCTGCTCAGGTCCTCTCGTCCCCTCATGGCATGATTAAACTTTGGAGGAGTCATCAGATTTGCTAGCGCTTGGAGATTAAGCTGATCGTGGGCAATCCCTGAAGCAGGAGCCACCATTCACCATTGTCACTTTATGCTAATGAGGAGATACGGCATCTTTTATATTATGGAAGGAAGCGAATTTTAAATCTCATGTTCTTTCAGCTCGTTTTGTTTCTCTCCTCTTACATGGTACTGCCTCCTTTTTCATCTCTCCTTTTCAAAGTTGGTGAAAGAAACCCTGGAAAACTATTCTTATATGTTTAAAATTAAATACATTTTAAAATAACAAAACTTGTATTTGTGTGTAATGCAAATAAAATAAGTTTATCTCTATACATTTTAATATGAATAATTTACAAAGATATAAAAATGTCTAAAAATCCTCCCATTGCTTTTAGATGCAGTTATTTTATAATAAATCATAAAACAATGCAGATAAGCTGAAGTCCACAACAGGCTGATTCACTCCATGCCACTCTGCATTGATCCAATAATTCATGCAAAAGGAACTCCAACCAAGTATTGAGTGCAGATACTGAACACCACATGAAAATGCTGCCCAACAATTTCCTTCATAAAAAGCTTTGCTTGTTTGGTCTAATTTTTGACATTTCTGACAAGCTAATTAAATTGACAAAGTTTGAAACGTGTCAGTTTGTTTGTAATAAATGTAAATGACATAAAATAAAAGCCTTTGGAGTATAATCTAATTGGATCTAGCGACATTGTGTGCCCAAAGAATGAGGTCAGCTGACTACCTGAATATACTGAATGACCAGGTTATTCCATCAATGGATTTTGTCTTCCCAAATGGAACGGGCATATTCCAAGATGACAATGCCAGGATTCATCAGGCTCAAATTGTGAAAGAGTGGTTCAGGGAGCATGAGACATCGTTTTCACACATGGATTGGCCACCACAGAGTCCAGACCTTAACCCCATTGAGAATCTTTGGGATGTGCTGGAGAAGGCTTT
>CAEGAE010067275.1:0-15730 GCA_903067095.1 Girardinus metallicus | reverse complement strand
TTTATTTGTTTTATATTCAGTGAAAAATGAACACTGGTCAGTGGGGACATGCTCATTTGGCTGACTTCTACACTTCAGCAACCCATAAAAGTTTTCAAACCATAATTTTTAAAATATATTTGCATGTTACATTACCAAGACACATGGATATCTCCATTTCTTGATTTTCTCAAAAAATGTTGTTTGCATTATATGCAAATCTTTGACATAAACCCGCAAGACACAAAATGCACTGAATTCAGAGAATGACTCAGCCACTAATAAACATTTGCTAGCAATCATGTGTATATTAGCAGCTAGTTGCCAGTAACCTCAATTGCCTTGAGTCACAGAATGCAATGAAGTGACTCAAACGTTTGAATGACAGAAAAGTCTCACGAGAAAAAAAGGCTATGAAGGATATAAACAGTCCTGCCACCATAAAATATAAGACCTGTGATTAACGTATTTTAAGGCCAACTTACCTATTTTTTAAAAAACATTTTAATTCCTTAATTATAGATACATGAATTTTAGACTTTTTAATGATGCACGGACACCCTGAAACAATTAATAAATCTGATAAATGTCTACTGACACGAATGGAAATAGTTTACATCACCAGAAAATACTAAATACTGAAAGGAAGCATATAAAGAACCACAGAGCAAACACAAAAGCAGACATTGAAAGCCCGGCTCTATCAACTCATACCAGAGGTTTCCACTGATGCTTGGACTGAATATGATCCACAGAGTGGCCTTTAGACGGTATTCAGTTAAATAAAAGCCTTAGCATTAGCTTTCAGTGTGACCACTCCATAAGGCGGACCGCCATCCTCACCTGTGTGCAGCCGCATGTGCACTTTCATGCTGCCTGAAGTGGAGAAGCGCTTCAGACAGCACTGACACTCGAAGGCCTTGATGCCTGTGTGTGTCTTCATGTGCGCTGTGAGGGTACTCTTCACTGCGAAAGCTCTGAAACACTGTTTGCACTTGAAGGGTTTCTCGTGGGTGTGAATGCGAATGTGGCGGACGAGGTCGCTGGGCTTCTTGAACTCTTTGGCGCAGTAAGGGCAGCCGTGCCAGCGCACACCGTCCTCTTCCCTGATCGAGCCTGTAGCGGAACAAACAACTGAATCAGGTCTTCAAAGATATTCATGCTAAATGAACTGTTCCACATTTTGTCATGTTACAACCACACCTTTCACTGTTTTACTGGCCTACTGCCTTAAGGGTGCACTCTCACCTGATAGGCTTGTAGTTTCAGTTCAATCGAGGGCCAAACTTACAACATTTGCTACATTTTCAGTTGGCATGGTTAATTTCACACTGTGTGAAATGAGCCAAACTCTTTGAAAAACCTGTTTACCTCCTCACCAGTGATGGCGCTGCACCTAGACCCACTGAAGGAAACATCTGAAGGAGGCGCTGAGCACAACTTCCTTCTTCACAAAATGTAAACAAAAATGAAATGGTGTGAGACCTTAGTGGTTGTACGGTTTCTTTTTGTCTTTAGTAAAAGACCACAAGCCATTTATCCCGCTAATGTTAGACTTACACGTTTGTTTGATTGTATTTACCCACAATACCCTGCGCCGAAGTCTGATTCCCGCTTCTAGAGCGGTCTTCGGCCCACGTGGCAATTGCATAAGCTTTTGAACCGCCTAAATTTCCCTTCAGCAGAACCGAGACCTAGGGTTTTAGAGTAGTCTGCATCGGAGTTCTATTGCGCATTCACACCTCACCAAACAAATCGGACTTTCTAGGCAAACAAACTGGAGTTCGATTAAAACAGACCATACAGTTGTGGAGATGTTTAAAACAAGGTTAGTTCATCCCAAACTTTGATCTACAAGGGCATGTCTACTCAGATTGGTGTGAAAATCTGCCAACAGGACAACTACAAATATGTCTAGAAGAAAGTTACAAGCAGAAATCTGTTGCTGAAATAAAACCAGAAGTCCCATTTGCAGTTTGCCAAAAAGCCATGTAGCAAACAAGTTGAATAATAATAATAAAATTAGATCCTTAGCCTACAGTTTAACAATTTGCGTCACACCACCCTGCACACACTATTCTCAGCATGACAGCATCATGCTGCGGGATGCTTTTTCTTCAGCAAGGACAAGGAAGCAGGCTAGAGATGATGTGAAGATGAATGGATCTAAATCCAAGGACATCCTGGAAGAACAAAAACAACTAAATACCCTAAATACCGCACTATACGTGTATTTCCAGCTGTTTTATGTCTTACATGAGATGAATTTTTGGCTATGAAAGCTTTGAAGACCTCTGACAGTAGCTCTCACAATTTAATAAATCTCATCTCACCCCCTCACCTTCACCTCCAGCCTACCTGGCATTTGTATAGGCTTCTTAAAAATGCTCCTCCTCTTCTCCCTTAGTGATTTGTCTGGGAAATCCACTTTCTTGCTCTCTGAAGCGGTGCCCTCTGTGCTCGGATTCTGAGACTCTCCGGATGGGGCGTCACTCTGCTGCTGGACGACACTCAGACCACTGTTCTCCAAAGCTTGCTGCAAACACAGAACAACCACCCCGCCAAACCCAGCTCAAAAAGCAGTCGTAAGAGAAAAGCGGAAGAAAAACTGAGGAAACAAAGAGGAAAAGCTATTATCTACAACATGATGGTGGAGAATTCTTATCATCTCTTCATTCGTTTTTGGACAGGGTTTGCAAAGTGGAACATATCCAGGCATGAAAATGAAGCCCTGATCCCAATCCAAAGCTCAGTGATAATTGCCTCCAATTACATTGTCATGCATGGGTTCTGTTAACTTTATGGCCACAGCCACAGATGAAGCTGTCTGCAGGAAATTCATTATGTGCTTCCCATCTCCACTGCATGACTGAAGTTTCCCCTACAATGAGAAACCCTGTCGTCCAATCACTACAGAAAAGCACACTGAATTATCTCATAATTCAATGTGCTTTATTATGATAAAGCATACAATAATATGTATGATATGCTTTACACCAGGCCCTTCCATGTCTTAATTGTTATCCTGAATGTGTGGCTGCCATTCACTCACCTGCAGGATGTCCTGGTTGATTGCAGTTTCCATGGCAATAGTTGGCTCCGGAGGCTGAGGTTGAGCCGTCTCCCCACTGACCTGCTCCGACAGCTCCAAGAGCTGCTGGATGACATCTGTCACCCCCTCGCCACCCTCCGACCCCCCCGCGGTCTGACCTGTTGTCTCGGTCTCCTGCAGTCAGATAAAGTACAGGGGGAATAAGAGTGAAAAGAGAGAAAGAAGATAAAAAAAAAAGAAATGAGCAATGTGACGAAAGGACAGAGAGAGGCCAGAGCTTGATGGCTGACTAAGTTTTATTAGGGAACCCCCGGAGCATAAAATGAGCCCAGGATCGGGGAATTACTGAGCAGAATGCCAATGTCTGAATCACTGGCGCGCAAACACAGGTGACAAAGTAAACACCAGGCTGTAGTTAAATCTAAATAAACAAATTTAATTTGTGGTAGCTAAACTGACATCATTTAACTGCAAATAAAAACAGTTTGAATAATCTACGTGAAATTATTCACAATATTCAAATAGAATATTAACATAAGCACACAAATTAAGTAGGCCATTTTTTAAAGAGACACAATTTAGATTTTTTTTTTAACTAAGGATGTCCCAGCCTGGATGGGTTTTTTTTTTACTCCCAGCACTCATCCGAGTATTTTAGAATGAAGGTATTTGTCAATAAGTAGCCAAAATGTGGTTCTACAGTGAATTGAATAAAATTAATGGAATAGACATATCTACTACAGACAAATATAGCATCACATTTCATTAGAGTGCTCAGATCAGATTATGAAAGTTTCTACACAATCAATGACATTACAGAGTTAAATTCTACAGAGCAACAGACATATAGCACTAAATATTCATATTTATATTTATTGTTTTCAATTTCAGTGGTGTTTTGTGTGGTTCAGTAGCCAATTCACTGGTTGCCAGATTCACTGTTGTGTCCTTGAACAGTGACAATAAAGTACGTCTAAGTCTAAAGGTGCTTTCACACCTGATAATCCAGTAGACTTGGTTTGACTGAGGACCAAAACTGCAAAACCAAAACTATTCCATTTTCAGCTGGTGTGGTTCGCTGTCATACTGCGCCAAACTAAATGAAAATCCTGTTCACTTCCTCGCCTGTGGTGGCGCTGCACCAAGAACTACTGAAGGAAACAACACAAAACCTCAGAAGAAGACACTGAGTGCAATTTCTTGCTTGTTCAAAAAATATCAACAAAAATGGAGTGGTGTCACATTTTAGCTGTTATAGGATTTCTCTTTTTACTTTGCTCAAAGATCGCAAGTTATTTCTCCCACTAGCACTAGTCTTGAGCATTTGTTTTGGTTGTATCTTCCCAGAATGCCCTGCACTATTGTCAACTTCCTGCGTTTGGAGCGGTCTCCAGTTCGCTTGGCATTAACATAAACATTCAATCCACACCACAGTTCACTTCAACCAGAGACCTAGGTTTTTAGGTACACCAGCGTGGTCTGCATCAGAGTTTGACTGCACATTCACACCTCCCCAAATGAACTGAAACAAACTAGAGTACTACTAACAGGGCTAGTATGAATGCACCCTGATATGACATCTATTTTTGTCCCAAAGGGTTGTGCCCAGGAAAGCTGCTCTGAATATTCTGACAATACTTCACTTAAGATGTACATTTACTAATAAAAATATAGTGGAACTGACTCATATAACTTAGTCTACAATAAACTCACCTCTCGCTCCCTCTGAGAAGACATAGGTTTATGTGTTGGACTAATGCAAGTATCTCTACATTTTGACCTCCAGGCGGTGCTTATTATCTGATAGACACTGAGCATGTATGAGAAAGTTTTAACTCGTGTTTTCTTCATTCGGCTCTCTTACCGAAGTGCTGGATGGCACCTCGATCACAGAGATGTGCATCTTGCTGATGTGGGCATTCAGGCTCCCCAGCTTCTTGAATACACAGCTGCAGTCCATGCACGGGAATAGAGGTACCCCTTTGGTCTGTGGGATAAAAGGAATACACATGCGCGCTGTTACCGCTTGCGAATGGCTTTTAAACATTCCTTCCTCTGACTTATTGCGGCGCACTTCAAAGGGAAATGTATGATTATGGGAGCTCTAAATGGAGACCTGAAGTCTAAAAAGACACATAATTAGGTCTATTAATGGAATGTGAATTGGAAATGATTTGAAACCTTGAAACTGAGCTAGTTTCACATTGCTGCTTTCACACTCTAATCCTGAAGGAAGACTAATATTAAGCGCTACAGGCGAACAGAGAAATCAGCACTTCATCAGAACTGCACAGTTGGTTTAAAAAAGAAAAATCCAATTGTTTCTTGATCAGTGTATGCCCCATATGTAACTCCTAACATGTGCTAACGACACAATATGGAAGTTGTTGCTGCAAAAAGTTGATTCAGATAGCTGATATTAGAGAAAGCAAAGAGAACGCAAACTTGAAATATGTCTGTGGTTTAATCAGATTGCAAGAGAGTGAGAGAGAGCAAGACGTAAAGCAGATATTAGGAAAGCTAAATGGAATACACAAAAGTTGTTCAACTGAATACTTTTGAGTTTTTAGTGCATAACATAGTACTAAAAACTGTACTGTTTTACAGAGTACAGTACTAAAACAGTACTGTACTGTTTTTACTGTTTGTACTGAGAATGTAGATGAAAACATCATTTTCATCTACAAATCAAAATGTCAATCAAAATGTCGTTCCCATATCTTCTTAGATTATTGGTCTTACAGACAAATCATGAGTGTCCAAAATTTATACCAGTAGGTCAAAGTTTGTGGTGTTTCTTCTTTTTTATGTGGCATTTTATCTTCGAGCCCCTGGCAATAGTCAACGTTTGACTAATGGGTAATTCTGCCAAGACAATAAATTTGAAATTCCTTTTACTTTTTTTATTGTGCTTTTGCAGCACAACCAGTGTAATCACCCAGGGGTTTCCCTTTTTTTTTTTTTTAAAGAGGTTAGAGGAGGGCTTCATCAAAAGTGAAGGCTGCTGTGAGAATCCATTCATTATGGCATCTTTAGGGAAATACTCTAGGGAAATACCCGAGCTATCGCAACTGTGATGCGTCACGTTTAATGTTTACAGAGAAGGAAAACTACATTTCTCCAAGGACAAACATATCTGCTTTAGTATTCTTACTTTGCCAAGAATTCCTTTATGTACATTGTTAGCAGTGTACAATACAGCTCAGTCAAGCACTAAATCTACAGTAGGAGAGAAACACAACTGAATTTTAAAACATTTGCTTCAGGCAAAACAAACAAAATATAATAACAATCATAATAAAAAACTACAAGTTTTTTATTGGTGTCTTTAGCTGTTTCTAAGGCTCCGCCTTCCAGCTGTAAAATCTAAAATCAGCTGCTGAAGTAAGACAGAGAGAATTACTTTTAAATGGAAGCACTTTTCAAACCTGACATCAACACCTGAAATGATGAGTAAGTGATGGGCTTTGGAGGAAAAACTGTACACCACTCTGAAAAAGGTGTTGATTGCTTTTTTGTGATGATCGCAACGGAAAAGATCTGTGAGAGCGGACAGATTGCTCTCAGAAGCCTGGAAAGTTTTCTGAAGTAAAGTGGCTGCACTCTGGAAACCAAAAGGAAGACGTTGGGGAGTGTTTGGAGTGTGAAGCTGTGAGTGGGCGAAGGCACTCGGTAAGGTGTTATCACCGACTTGATTGTAGGTTTGCGGCTTTAGGTTAAGACTGTCCGAAAATGTAATACAAATACTTTTAACGAGCATGGCTGGGCATAGGAAGAGCATTTGTCACATACAGTGGTTGCCGTGACAGGGTTGAAAAAAAAAAGCAAGAAAGAAGGCAACATGTCAAATAACCAACTGTCAAGGTCTAAAACGTTTTTTTTTTTCTATTTTCAGCGATCCAATGAATTCAGATGCTGAGAAAACAATAGATTAAGTATGAACTAAATGTTCCAGAAGAAATGCTTTGTTCTGAGAAGCGAGAGATTAAATTGTGCTTCACTGTGTAATAGTTCAATAAGAAACATACTGAGTGGCCATTACAGAGAGGCAGATATATTGCTTCATTACTAGAGGTATGATGAGCTTGCCATAAAAGAAGACTTCATTTCATCTAGCCGCTATATAGTTTTAAGCTCATAATATGAGCCCTGCGTACAGCACTATGAATGTGTCCCACTACATTTATGATTTATTTTGTACTTTTTTGTCACACTTTAGTATTCATAAGGGAATAAATACAAAAAAAGCAGTGATAATTTCCCTTTATTAAGGGAAGAAGCTATCCAAACTAACTAGGCTGGATGCAAAATATGATGCTCTTTAAATGTGATTAACCAAATTTAGCAGGGTTAGCAATCAACTATTATATCGCTTTTTCTGACAATCGCAAACAGAAATGCACAAGACAATGCAAAAAAATACTTCAATTCCTTTTTTAAATAGGACAATAAATATTTTATTGCCTAAAATGCAATAACATAGCTTTCCTTTCAGTGTACGCATGCTCATTTGTACCAGAGGATGCAACTGCAGCTAAAAATCAATTACTAAATTGGGTGACAATTAATTCAATAAGTCAGCCCTAAAATTTTTGAAGAAAACTTGATTTAATTTATTTCACTATCCTATCAGACTAGTACAGAAATTCCTTAAATACAGACTGGTGTAACAGATGTAATTACTGATTAAAGTACAGCACTATCTCATCCCTCTGTGAGGGTAGGATGACTCAGGTGAAGAGTAAACAGGAAACACATTATCTGCATAATGGATTTCTTGTTCCTTTATTGATGGAGCCCCTGCAGTTCTGGTGAAAAAGCTTCTGAGCTATTGTTTCACGTGTGAAAATATTACTGCCTCGACATTCCTGGAAGAACCACCAGCACTTAATCAAATGCAAACAGGAAACCGTTTCCAGGGCTCTCAATATGGCGACTAAGGCAAGAAAAACACCTGCATCCAATTTATCAATTAGGCCAGCAAATCATAAACTGCAAACTCTCTCTGAAACAAGAGAGCTGAAGCACTCTTGTGGAAATTGCATGTGTTATTTAAATGGCCCTTCTTGAAACAATTCACTCACCTTGGCCTGTTATTATTTGCTGCTATGGGAAAAATACATTCATGGCAGTAATGGTGAAAATAAGTCCTGAATTTGTTCTGATGTATTTTTAGAGAGGAATACAGTTTTTGACCTAGCTGAAGAACACTCAGATATTGTCTTTTTGTTCTTCTTTTAACTCATAAGTAAAACCAAAACTGAATGTGTAGAATAGTGATCCTTTATGCTGTCTGTTAGGTGACCATAATGTTTTTGGTAAAAAAAAAACAAAAAAAAAAACAACAACTCTGGGAAGAGTACTAGATTAGTTGGTTGGGTGTTTGGTTATTTGATTGGTTGGTTGGTTACTTGGTTGGTTGGGAATATGGCTGGCTGGTTAGGTGGGTGGTAAGTTGGTTATGTGATTGGTTTGGTTGGTTGGTTGGTTGGTTGGTTGGTTGGTTGGACAGATGGATGTAATCTAGCTGTAGTAGCAGTTAAATCCACCAGCAGCAAGTCTCTGTATGACAGATTAGCTTGTGCAGAAGCATAACCTTAATGCACCTAAACATTTTACCATTATTGCCATATGATTTCTCAAGTCTGGTAGGTGGCCATTGTTTTATGTGCTGATGTCAGAGTTAGATTTTTTGCATGTTACATTATTAAGCTGTTTTTAAATGTCTTGTGATTCTTTTTTTTAATGTTTTGCAACATATTTCTTCACATCAGACATACTCATGGATATAACTAGTATGAGCTACAAGCCTAAACACAAAGTGAAATTTGAAAGGTGGTGTGACGCTGTGCGTCACACCACCTTAAATTTGTCCTTAAATTTGTCTTCTCGAATTTCTCTCTTTTTCTCAAATGTATGAAGCGGAGTTTAAAGAGCAAAAAGCATATTCAAGCAAAATCATCCATTTGCAGGAAATTACAACACGCACTTCAAATTTCCACATCAGCTATCACACAAGAGTGAAGCTCGGTGTTACCTTTTAGCTAAAATATGTTATTTCTGGTCAACATACGGAGATCATCGTGGTGCTTCACACTGACACTGACATGAAACCTATTCGGACTGTGGCATCGACCACTAACAACGCTGAGAATCTTCGCTCAGAGAAAGTGGGGAAAACATCCTCACAGGCTGATTTTGCTCTTCAGGGGCGTCTGGGATATACTTTGACACCTCTTTTGATCTCTTAACCCCCCCTTCGCTTTCCAAGGAAAAGCTGACAGATCGTCAAAGTTCAGGCGAATCTAGCTTTGCATTTTGTCAAGCTTTGATTAAAGAACGAAAATGCAGAAGAAAGAAGCACAACTTCCTTTTCACTCTTTGAACTTAACAGTAAAGAGAATGTGTTGCACTGCAGTCACGTAAAAGTAAAATGCTGCACACCTGAAGGCAGGCACTTTACTTTGTGTGTTAGAAGATCTTCCTAAACAGTCATAACAACAATTATTTTCTGATGTGCAGCCAGGGTGCATCTTTTATATCTTTGTTGCACTAAATAAAACCAAGAAAACATTGGTACACAGCATGATGGTGTCCTTCAACCTGACGATTCAAATTGGTAGCTTTTTCGGGCATTTCTTTTTTAAAAAATGACAAAAACAGAAGAAAAAAAGGATGAAGTGAATAGGTTCAGTTTCATGTAGGAAGTGGGTCCTGTGGCATTACCTCAGAATGGACCCTCTGAACGTGAGAGTGCAAGTTGCCCTTCTGGGAGAAGGATGCTGGGCAGAACATGCACATGTGAGGTTTCTCTCCCGTGTGTTTCACCATGTGAGTCTGCAGCACCACCTTCTGGTTGAAAGCCTTGTTGCAATGGGTGCACTTGTAGGGTCTTTCACCTGGAAATCAGAAGACAATCTGTTCGGACAGTAAATCATTTCCATCAGTATGATCATTTCTGACGCAAAAGGAACAACGATGGCAATAACTAGCATCTCTTTATGGGAGAAAAGTCAGAGCTTGAGCCTCTGCAGAAATCCCAAAGCAGCTCCGGACCTCATTGACTGACGGGCTGATTTGGATTCCGAGCCTCAACCGCCGCCGCTTATGGAGCCGAACCCATTAACACCTGGATGATGTGCGATCAACATGTGGACGAAAGCTGCTGCTGGCAGCATCATTCTCAACTCAGACAGATGAACGACCCTTAGAGCAACTGAAGCAGTGCATAAAAATTCTGCATGCCCAGCTTTTTTGCATCGCAGATGAGCGATCAGACGTGCGCCGTCTTTCACCCGTGGATAAGAGAAGTTGGCTAACTCTGAGATGTTTTGTCAGGGAGAAATATCATTGACGCGGGAGCAGGACTAATCCGTCGGATATTGCTCAGATTTGCATTAATGGGGACGTAAAAGACTCCAATCAAGAAGACAAACTGCCACATGTCCTATTTGTGTCAGCGTCTCGCACACCACATGGCAGAAGGCTGAGCTTATGTTGGGGGAGTTCTGAATTAAAGCAATAAATCAGAAGCTAAAATACACCTGGCTGATTGGACCACGTTCTAAAACGTGCAGCTAGTTAAAGTGTATTAACACACCCTTTCAACTTGCTCTGAACCAACACACAATAGAGTATAACTTTGATTTAACCACCTCTGGCCTGCCAGTAGGTAATTTAGCTCTTACATCAATCAAACTACATACTCCATGATGCATTGCTGCAGCTACTTGTGGTTAAGGGATGGAGATGTACAAGCAGGGCTTGGGAGTGTTTCTCCATGAGAGGATAAAGACAAGGAATTCTGACAGCACTTTGTTGACTTTGAGGTGTAAAAAAATATGGAATGGTTTTGTAATCCTTTCGCTTCAGACTCGGGCCTTGTGCACACGTTGCCGGGTCTTTCTGAAAACCATTATCTCCGCCACATTGTGTAAAAAAATATATAGTATACACAAGGATCGGTTTCAGGAAAGTTTTCATCCACATGAACTCGTACAAATATGCCACTAAGTGTTGTTTTAAACATGCCACACCCAAAGGGGGCAGTGTAGTGCAAAGATACAGCCAATCAGAATCCTTCAAAACAATCAAGACTTCCTGTTAGGAATTTAACATGGTGTCAGGAGGTTCATTTTGTGGATAGATATGTAGGTTTAACTGCTTCTATATAGCGTATTAGAATATAAAGTTATTAAAACATAAGACAATGTCGACTGAGAATCGTGTCAAAGCTTGCACGTTCGCAGATTGTAATGCGTGGGAAAATCTGTTTTATAATGTTGATACACAAACACAAATATGGAACTTTCTCAAATCTTCCGTTTGGTCAGAGTTTTTATAAACAATTGTTTTTAGTAATATTAAACAGAGTTTTTGTGTGTATGAAAAGGCAAAACGTGTACAAATGTTTTCCCAGATACCCGCTTACATTCAGGCTAGTCCTTGGATGTCAAGATGGAGTTTATACAACAGCATTTTAAAGCAGCCGTCTGTGGAGATCCCCACACAGTTTTCTCCCTTCATCCCCGAGATGTTGTTCCAAATCCGCCTCCAGCAATTGTTCTCGGTTGCCACGGTGAACAAGAAGACTCACAGGAGCCGTCTCGCTGATGCACACTCCCAATATACTCTAAGAGTTTCCACTGCACAGAACATTGAGTTAAACTGCTTAATTTGTTGTTGATTATACAACGCCCCGAGTGACTTGAAGTCCAAGAATACTCTGGGCTCATTTATAGATTTATTTATAAATTAAAATATTACCATGTACATACTTATTATTTTATTTATTCTGTATTTAAGTCATACTTAAATTACTTATAACATCACACTTATAAATTTTATATCACTAATGGTTATATTTGTATTTGCTAATATTTAATACTTTAAATAGAGAAGCTTGTCAACAAATAATCAATTTCCCTTTTTGGGATCAATAAAGTAAATTTTATTCAATTGAAATAAAGTGAAATAAATCCTTCTTTCAAAACAGAAAGCACACTTGAAAGCTCATCATTTCAGAGAAACACCATGTGTGGGTGAATGAATATACTCCTGTTTTCCTGCAGCTTTTTTTTTTTCCTGAAAATGAATGACCAGAGATGTGTGAGCGCAGAGGTTACTGAGTTTCTGTGCTTTCTCACTCACCTGTGTGTATTCGTATGTGCCTGACAAGCTGGCTGGGCTTTTTGAAGGCCTTTCCGCAGTGATGGCAGCTGTTTGTGAACCCGCTGCGATCGATGTTTTTCTTGTAGTTTCTGGAGCTAGAGGACAGCGCCCTTTGAAGAAAAAGCGTACAAAGATTGGTCAGCGGTTTTTGGTGGCATTCAGTTTGAAAAACCTTCCGCGGGACTGAGAAAGAAAACATTAACTTTGAATCAGTCAGTATTTTAAGTCCATTTAAAGCAAATCCTAATTTGGGTTTTGCTCTAATATATATATAAAAAAATTGGTAAGCAGGATCTTTTGCTTGGATTTAATTATTTACATGACTTGACATGCTAGATGCTAGCACAAGCTAAATAAATGGTTAAAATACAGCTTGTTTTTTTTGTGCGGTACCTCGGTAGCCTGTTTATATTCATTAGGACTATATCAGGCACTTTTTTAGACCCAACTGTTGAAGGGACTCTGAGAATAACAACCCAGAATTGCTTTCCAAAAGAACACATACCTGTGGGGACTTTTCTTCTGTTTGTATTCACACGGGCGATAAGAAGGCTGAACTGACATAATAGCCAGCCCAACAAGAGCTGTACAAGTCACAACAAATTGCATTTCCCTTGCCACACAAATGCTCAGCAAAGTCTAGAGTTCAGCGTCATCCAATTCTCTGTTTTATTGTCTCATTTCTAACAGCTAACAAGCAGAACTACTGCTTGCCGGAGCTCATTTTAGCACTGTTACTCTGCAAACATGTTGTTCTCGCTGGACAACATACAGTGACTTGCAAAAGTATTCACACCCCTCAAACCATGATTGGTGAATGATGTTTTAATGTGGCAGAACAAAACACACTAGCACATATTTGTAAAATTGAAGAAAGAAGAAACATGCTTTTAAAAAACGTATACAACTAACTGTACAACTGAAAAACGTGACTATTATCTTGTTTCTTTTCCAAAACATGATCTGTGCCACAAGATGGTGGTGCACGGTGTGCAGATGTATTTACTGAGTGGCGCTGATTTTAAATGTTTGACCAGGCTTGTGAAGCTATTGCTGTATTTAAGTGTACTGTACTGGTCCAGATCGATCAAATACATTTGTAATTCGCTACATTTAGTCTGTGTTTAAAAAAGAAAAAACATTTTAAGTTATTCCAGCTGTTTTTCTGTGTCGGATTATCGGAAGTGAAAAAAGTGAACGGGTGCACCTGTAGTTTTGGACTCACGTTAGTTTTGAACCCGGCTTACCTCATCTTGACGTGACTCTTTGTGTGCTCCCTCAGCTGCACGAACGTCTTGAACTCCTTGCTGCAGGTTTTGCAGGTGTACACCTTAATGCCCGAAAGCTCCTTCCGGTGCTCCTCCATGTGCAGCGAGAGCTGGCTCTGGAGGACGAACTCGTCGCCGCACTCCGAGCAGATGAGGTTCTGCAAAGAGCAGAGCAGAGCACGGTGCGAGACTCAGAAACAATAGCAGGTAAAGTTTGCCGTTGAGCGCAAATCGGAGGAGGCGAGCTCACCTCCTCTTTCTTGTGCAGCATGACGTGGGATTTAAGGCCCGCGATGCGGGAGAACTTCTTGTTGCAGACGGGGCAGGTGAAGTCGGACGTGTTGTGCGTGGACTTGTGCAGCGTGAGGTTGAACTCCACGTTGAACGTCTGCGGGCACTGATCGCAGCGGTGGGGCTGCGGAGAGGAGACAGAGGTTGTAATGTGATAGCAATAACGCAACCCAATAGCAGACTCGATCGTTTTCCTTCCTTAACCAGTTCATGTTAACAGGTGGAAGAGACAGAGTCGATAGAGTAAATGTATCTAAAAAAAATTTTTTAAAAATACAGATATACTGAGCGGCAGCATTTTAAATGAGGTGAAAGTGGCACCAAAACCAATTTTCCTTTCCGTCTGTGGGGTCGGCTGACTTCATTTCTGAATCCAGTCAGTTAAACTGACTCCTGCGTCTCAGTCAGAGGGACAGACGGCGAGGCTGCCGCTCTTCAGCCTGGAGAGAATTCAAATGAAATGGAGTCCTCCCATTTGAAAAGGCAGATAAGTACATGTGCAGCAAAGCGGGAGAGTGGATTTTATTACTGTCTTTTTACATGAATAATAATCAGACAATCAAGCGGTTTTCCTGAGCCACTGAGAGTAGGACCTGATGTCAAGCATTCAGGAAGAGAATGAGGGGTGTTGCTGTTCATGAAAAGAGGAAGATCAAAACTTAAATGTGACACGACAAATTTTTACCCCCAGGACAAAAGTTGCTGCTGGCCGGTTAAATGGATCAAGGTATGCCAAGTTATTAAAAAACTATATATTATGGATTCCAAAGAGATGAAGAGCCGGACTGACCCAACGAGTCACTGCACGGCTGTCTGAAGGATGAGACTAACTGGAGGATTTTCAACACTGTCTCCAACAACTCAACTCTGGCCATTCAATTGAATCCTACGTAAAATGTGGTTAATTTATGATCCATGTGACTTAGCAAGGGATGTAATTATATCTTTTGGAGGGGAGGAGTGGAAGAGGTTTAATTTAATAAATCAAAACATCATTTAAAAAGTGCTTTATGTTTCTTTGTTTCTTTTTGGACAACTGTCACAAATTTGCATCAATCTTGTTTTGCCAAATACAGCCAAGCTGTTAAACCCCCAGCCTATTTGTGGTTTACCATTCACTATTTATTCATGGAAAATTTGCCTCTCTGTGGCCTTTCTCATAGAGCATATCTTAAATATTCAAAAGAAAATGCCTCTTGGAAAGCTGAACTTCCTAGGCACATCGCTCCTTGACTTGCTGTTGTCTAAGATCTGCAAAGCAACCAATCAAGGAACGCCATTTATTCTCCTTGGCGCTGATTGACGGCAGCCCCAGTCAGAACGGAGATAAGAAAGACGGTAGACATTAGCTTCTGCGGTAGTGGTAAGACAGTTTCCACTGCAAGTAATGCATATTAAGATATATTTGGTGTTTGAATAAGCATCTTTAGATGGCGTATCACGTATTTAGCTATCCGCGAACAATTGCTATCCCTAATTCTCAGAAATACTGTATTGTAATTGGTTGATATATATGCGACCCATACGAAAACACCAATTAGAAGTATTTTGCTGCGGTCTAGTGAAAGCGTGTACAACATTCGGACGATAAAAGAGGAGGTGAACACACCCTTTGACTAGTTCCCAAAGAGCTGAAATCACCTAACATTTCCCAGGACAGGTTCTTTGAACAGTGTGCACATTTCACAAGGTCAGAAGGATTCTTTAGGTTACAGAAATCCTGTTTCAGGAAAATACAAATGGAGCAGAACAGTCCTGTAAAAATAGTACTTGTCATCATCAGTCAGAGCTATAATACGAAAATACAATACTGAGCATTCTATTTCAGAGTGGTACTGAAAAACAGAGAGAGCAGATGCTGCTTTTCTGCACGTAATGGTATAGCTCCCCCCCCCCCCCCCCCCCCCCCCGCCCCCCCCCCCCCCCCCCCCCGCCCCCGCCCCCCCCCCCCCCCTCCGCCCCCCCCGCA
>CAEGAE010067273.1:0-12892 GCA_903067095.1 Girardinus metallicus | reverse complement strand
TAGATCCAATAGGAGGCTTGTACCAATTTGCTTAGTTAAATCCAGGTGGCGACTTTTATTTTGGCCAGGCAGTGTATATCATCTTGTTTGACAGAGTCGTTATCTGTTATCATGGAGTGTTTTAACCCACAAATTTAAATATTTTCAGTTTGAAGTGTTTTGACTTGCTAAAATAAGCTAAAACAAGAGTGAATTCTTCTGACTAGCTACTATCCTTTTACCATTTATTTACTTTTCTATCAGCCTGAGAGAAGGCTGATAGGAGATTTTTGTTATTAAGGATGATAATTGTTACAAAAACAGTAAAAAAAAAAAGTGTGTTCTTTGACTCCAATTTCCATTTAAATGCTTCTTATAAATAATAATTAACTTCACTGAATCTTACTTTTAAAACTCTGGACTATTCAATTGGTTAAATATAAACGCTATGAGAGAAGGTTTTAAACTGAAATATTTGCCAACCTTAATAACAAATACCAGCCCATGCACGGTGAGGAAGAATTATTTGTTGTTGTTAAAACATACAAAAATTGAATTCCATTTTAAATAAAATCTTGTGTTTTCTCAAAGCTTCCCTGAATTAAATCCCATCAGATTGAATCTCTTCCATGGAATCAACAAGTAACTCTGACCTTGTGTATTGACATCAATCAATGCCTCCTGGCCACCAACACTATAAATACACCAAGTCATTCCCTCATGGCTTTCTTGCTCCTGGTCATAAAAATGCCAGTTATGTGCCCTGAATCTGGATATGATTGTAGGTTATCTCAAATAAAGGGAACAAAGTATAGTTTTATTTATTTTTTTCCCAATGTAATCTCCTTTGGACTTAAGTATATAAGGACGTTTTGGATATCTTCCATTATAAGTTTAATTTATGTTTTTACTAATCCACGCTTGGCCAACTGGCATACAGAGGCAGAATTTTGTTTGCATTACCATAGTGGGTGGAAACGGGGACAATTTCTATCCAGATTCATGTCGTGATAGATTTGCAGTTTTGGACCATAGCAGAAGAGCTTCATCATGAGCCGACCGTGTCTGATGTCGCTCTGAGTCTGACATTCTAGACTCTGTTTGACCTGATGTTTTTCCAACTAGGCCATGCACGGATGAAAAGAAGATTGGTTCTTATTGACAGCTTGACCCATTATTCCCAGTTGCCAGGTTGTGAATGGAAGCTAATGTAAAATGATTGGGACATGCCAGGCAAATCCCATGACCAGATCTTTAACCACAACCTTATGAATTTCTCCCCTAATGCTGAACAAATCACACAATACAGAGCAGCACTGGTATCTTTGTACATTTCTGCTGAAATGAGGTAGAAATTCACAAGCTGCTAACTGCACACTGGAGTTAATCAGGCTGTGCTGCTTATTTATGGCTTTTTGTTCCTGTTTCCTTTTCAATTACTGCAAACGCAATTAAGTTGCTGTCGAACGAAGTGTCAATTTAACAAACTGCCTGTTGTTCACAGCAACAGGAAATTAACGGTGTTTTCTCGGAACACTGACTTCTAACATCTATTTCATCTATTTTGCTTGAAAACTGATGTGGCACGTTCTGAATGAAGAACTGTCTATTTATTTATTATTTTATTGGTCTAGTATTAAGTGAATGAAGGGCAGCTAAGTTTACCTGAAGTTGTGATTGATTTCTTTGTTGTTGCTCATGTTTCTTTTCAAAAGTCTTGATGTAACCTCAACTGCTTATTTATTGTTCTTAAATTCACTATTTTCTTAGATTAGTCAACTAGGTTTAAGATGAATCTGTCTTTTTAGGGGAATCATTTGCCGACAGCTTAATGAGTTTTTGCTTTCTTGCAGTTTTGAAATTGTTATCGATTATTATGATTTGTGATTTGTCCTGCAAAAAGGAAGTCTCCAGCGAAAAACAAAGCTGTGATAGAGAGTAATTAAGAGTTTGTTCTGTGCCACATATACTCTCATGGTTGACTCAGAGTGCCTCAACATTTTCACATTTCGTCACGTTAAACCATAAACCGCCTTGTTTCTATTTGAACTTTATGCAGCAGGCCATCGGTTGTGTAAAACTGTGAAGTGGAAAGAAAATGATATATGAATGTTAAAATTTTTTGCTAAATAATATTTAAAAAGTGTGAAATGCATTTGTCACCGATTCTGTTCATTACTTTCATGGACAGAATTTTTAGGAGCAGCCAGGGTATTGAGGGGATCAGTTTTGATGGCCTTAGGACCGCATCTCTGCTTTTTGCAAATGATGTGGTCCTGTTGGCTTCATCGGTGTGAAGCGGGCGCTGTACCGATCTGTCGTGGTGAAGAGAGAACTGAGACGAAAAGCGAAGATCTCAATTTACCTGTCGATCTACGTTCCTACCCTCATCTATGGTCATGAGCTTTAGGTCATGACCGAAAGAATGAGATCACGGATACAAGCGGCCGAAATGGGTTTTCTCCGTAGAGTGTCTGGGCTCTCCCTTAGAGATACGGTGAGAAGCTCGGCCATCCGGGAGGGACTCAGAGTAGAGCCACTGCTCCTCCACATCGAGAGGAGCCAGTTGAGGTGGCTCGGGCATCTGGTCCTGATGCCTCCTGGACGCCTCCTTGGTGAGGTGTTCCGGGCACGTCCCACCGGGAGGAGGCCCCAGGGAAGACCCAGGACATGCTGCAGAGACTAAGTTTCTCGGCTGGCCTGGGAACGCCTAGGGGTTCCCCCAGAAGAGCTGGAAGAACTGGCAGGGGAGAGTGAAGTCTGGGCCTCCCTTCTTAAGCTGCTACCCCCGCGACCCGACCCCGGATAAGCGGAAGAAAATGGATGGATGGATGAATGAAATGCATTTGTACTCTCAATCTCCATTACTTTGACACCCTTGGCTGAAATTTGTTAATAATGAGGCCACATTATCAAAATACATAAAGCCAATGTGTGTGGAATGTAACATCCATATAAATACTCTATGAAGGAGTTTTGTTGGTGAATATAAGCAAAGAAACAACATGAAATAGATCAAAGGCAGGTCAGACATAATATACCATGAAACTTAGTGGGGACAGATAATGTGAGGATGTTTTTTTTGTTTTTTAAGCAGGGAGCGATAGAATGGCTAAAGTTGATAAAAGATGGATGGAGCTAAACACAGGGCAATCTGAGAAGAAAACCTGGTCCAGGCTGCAGAAGCCTTGAAACAAGGGGATATGTTTGCCTTCCAGCAGGACACACACCCCTTAATTATATCCCAGTTAAAGTCTGGACTTAGAGCAAATTGAGAATATGTGCTGCAAAACTTACAAATTGATGTTCACAGTTGTTTAACTATACTGCAAAGAAGATTTGGGAATTTTTTTTTTCCATCTGTAGATTTGCAAAACTAATAAGAGACATAGCCCAAAAGATTTGCAATTGTAATCACAGCATTAGGGTAGTAGTAACAACTGTTGACTCAGCGGGGCTGATGCCATACTTTTTTAGATTAAAAAAATAATAAAAATAGTATCCTTTTGCTTCAATTTCAATTACCCACTGCTTTGTGTTGGCGCACTGCATTAAATACTTGGAAAAAGCACAAAAGTTTATAGTTTGACAAAATGTAAAAAAAGAGATACAAATACTTTTTCAGGATGTTGGTCACTTTCCACCATTTATATTTTATTCTAAAAACATGCATGCATACATGTGTCTTTGTTGAGGATTTGTCCACAAAATCGCAAAGAGTCCCTAGCATGCACTCTTAGCTTGCATATGGGCTTCCAGACTAAGTGTGCTCAGAGTAAACAGTTGGACTGTCCCCCAGTTATGCTCTGGATCCCAATCCAAGATAATCTGCCACAGTAGCCAACTGGCTGTTCAGTCAGGATCATTGTGATCTCTTGCTGTACTAAAGGGATATAAGCATGCTTAGTATGGTGAATTAGATGGGAATTTGCCTCGCTGGCTGAAAGTGAAGATAACTTTTTCAGCACTGAGGGGGGAGATTGAGTGGTCTCCTCCTCTGCGCTGCTTTCCTCTCGTCTCCGCCATATGTTTCTGTTCAGTTTAATTCAGCAGTGAACTCAGTCTCTCATCCCTGCCCACACTGAGCTCACTGTGTGGTTCCTATTGAACTGGGCTTTGAATGCTAACCATGTGCACCGCGGGTAGACAAGCAGCCAGGCATGCTCCCTCAGTCTGTCTCTCTCTTTCACTCTTTCTCTCCCTCACACACACACACACACGCACACACCCACACATGCACGCTCCTCTAAGCAGTGGAGGAAGTGGTTTCCTCTGAGTTCATTGGATTTCTGTTTTTTGAAATCGTCCTCCTGCAGAGGCCTGGATGTTTAAGATGAGGCTTGATGGTGTGTGTGTTTGCGGAAGTTGCTTAGTGTGAATTAAGTTAGTTCACTTCACAAGTTCATGTCTCTTTTGTTTTGATGTGTTCTGTTTCTTCTTATCCCAATAAATGGTAAGCATGTAAAACTAATGTAATACAGACATATCAGGCTGTTTCTGGTTGATAGGAATTTCCAATTGTCTTCAAAATCTAACTTGTACATTCTGAACTTGAAAGTCTTCTAGAAAAAGTCAGATTTGTGGTCGCAACTAATCTACCATGAAGTGGATTTGGCTCTTGTTAGTTGTGTTTAAATGTGGGTTTTAGCAATTGTTTATGTAGAGGCCCTTCCCAGGACTGACATTGCAAAGTAGTCATGTCTATAAGTTCTATAGGATATAACATGTGAAATGTATACTTGTCGCTTTGAAATGAACTTAAAAAGGTAATAAAATACCACTTGTTGCACTGCCTGTCACAAATCAGAGCTAGTCAGTGATACATGAGTGTTTTGCTAGGGAAATTTCCATCTTTGTTAAAAAAAACAGAAAAAAAAAAAACAGAAATAACTGACAGAACAAATAATCTGAACACAATAAAATTCTTTATAGATTATATTTAAAGTCCTAACACCCAAACTGAAGATGTTGTATTTTAATGTAATGGTCAAATCCCCTGCTTTATCAAGACAAATACAAATTGTTTGGTTGAACTTTATTTGAACTTGCTTGTAGAAAAAAATAAAAATAGTGTTCCTGTCATCTAATTCGCAAGGAAGAATGCAGGATATACAAGCAGTGTCCATCCTAGTATTGTCCACAGAGGGCTGTTTACACACATCTGCCTTTAAGCACCTGTGAGAGCTCCTATGAATGTTGTTCATAGGAACAACATTTTTGGATGTATGAATGTTGTTTACACTACAGAGCATCCTGCTCTTTTGCTGTGTGTTTGCACCGGCAACTTTCATTGGATCACTCAGTAGATGTGAATGCAGCGTTAAGCAAGAGGGCTAAGGATAAAGTAATTCACAGTTTTAATAGTTACAATTAATCCTGACGGCCGCAATTACTTATTTAAAGTGAACTTATCAATGGATTTATATTTGGATTACTTTACCCAATGTGTTAGATGTACTTATATTTGGACGACCTCTACTTTTTTCAAATCTTTTATTTTCTGTATGGCTTTTCTTTTTCTTTTTATTTATTTTCATTAGCACAGTATTTTTGTAAACCTGTTGTTTTTGGATGTAGAGTTTACAAATAAAATGAATCTGGATTTATGATGCTGTTGGTGACAAGTGGCTAAGCTAAATTTCAGCTGCATGTGAGCACTCTTTTTTACCTTTTAGGGAGACGTTTTCAAAGAAAATAACTAATGTTAGGTATACGACACCAATTATTTCTCCTTAATTACACAGGTCCGTGCATTCTTCTAAAATAGTAAATGGAACCACAAACATCCAGATATTTTTACTAATTAATAATTAAAACTAATTGGTTTTAATAAGAAATTATACAGCACTCTGAAATTAAGTAGTACACACCAAAGATAAGTTAAGCATCTTGCACAATCTGTGGTTGTACAAGTTGTTGTATAAATGTTGGGTACATTGTGTATTTCGAATGTTTTATCTGTTACATCACTCGATTAAAACATGTCTAGAGAAAAAATAAAGATATGGTTTCATTCTCAGGACAAATGGAAAATATGGTTAAAAACAAATAGGAACCAAAACGGCAGATATTTTGTGTGTCTTTGCTAGTCAGTATGTGGCTATTACTAAAACTTGTTATAAATAAACAAATAAAACGTAATAATAATGAAAACTGTAGGAAAAGCGGGTAATGCTATTTTCTAAAATGCAATTATTATTGCCATATCATTACCATATTTTTCACACCTTCGAACAAAACTGTAAGGATATCAATATTAATGATGAATGTGCAGAATAATAATTATGATGCAAAATGTTAATATTGTTATATCTACTGAAAGAGTAAACAATAAGAAAACTCTATAAAGCTGAATCTATTTAGCTATTGTGAGAACGCAGAACATTATAGGTGTCCTGCACACCTAAAATGTTTTTCAATCTGTAGCGGGACAGAGAGAGAAGGAGATGAGCTCAAAATGTGTGTATAATCACATGTCTGCACCCCCACCAAAAAGTCATTGTCAAATTCACCAGTAGTGTTTTTTTCCCCCCTGATTAGAATTCAGATCCGTTCCCCATGACATCCACACACAAACAAGCGCATTAGATGTATAAATACGCCACCATCTGCTAATAAGCTCCATCTGCCATACACTGAATTTACCCCCGAAGTCATGTAGAGTTTCTCTTCTGTCAACATTACATTCTCTCCTTCTTTCTGAATGCGCTTTTTTCTGCAAGATCTGGCATCAATGCAATGGTCATGATCTATTATTGATGCTGTGCCTTTTGGCTAATAAAGGTTAGCACGACAGCGTAATTTATTGTTATGCCCTCCCCCTCTAACCCTTGCTCCATTCCTTTTTCCCACATCATCATCGTCATCATCATCATCATCTTTGTCCTCTGCCTCTCAGATCATGCTCTTTTTCTTGGGAGCACTGATGCATAGAAAAACGAGGTTCCGCTCTCTCCTGCATCCAATTGCCATCAGCCTCTCCCATGCGGATCGGCCAATCGCTCTTCTGAGCGGGGCTGACAGGGGAGGGGCAGAGAGTCAGGGACAGGGCGAAGGGGGATGTGTTGTGTTCATGTGCTTGCTAGCTGCTCCTTGACTTGAGGAATAAAAGGATGCTTGGCTGCTCCAGGAGCAGGGGGGGATGACACTGTAATGCCAGATCTACACTAGTCAGCGGATGCGTTTTCAGGTCTTGATTACTGTGCTGCTGAGGAATTATTTTTATTTATTCAAATTAGCGACACTGGAATATGCTGTTTTCACTGCATCTGTGCAAATGGATCAGTGATTAAAATTTTATCTTACGTGACGATGAACGCAAAACTCGAGGCATCTTGATGTATGCGAGCAATGTGCTTCGAGGGAATCCACAACTCAGTTTAGAAATGCACGCACATCAAGTGATGCTGGCGGTTTCTGCCTTTGTTACTTAATGATTTGCGCTGGAACAAGCTACATAAGGATGATTGACAAATGCTCTCTGAATCAAACAGATAATTCAGAGCGGAACTAATCATAAAGCAATTGGAGAGGTAAAAGCCATAAAAGAGGGTTTTTCTTAGACGAGTAACTTTTTCATTGAAGCTCGTTTATGGAAGGCTTCCTTTGCTGTCGTGTGGCTATTTTTCTCTCTGGCTCTTTAAGTGGTTTAAGGGAGTAAACAAGCTGAGGACATGTCTATCCAGATCCTATCTGCTCCCCTCTGTAAGTATGACATGTTTACAGAGTCCCACAGCAAAACTAAATGCGATTTTTAGGTTGCTTTGTTTTTGTTAATACGCTTGGTGGCAAAAACACAGCTCAAAAGTTAGATTTCAGAGGTCTGCAGGCTAACTATTAAGCGCATGTTACTCATGCGGTCTCACCTCTTCTGCTGCTACGATCCGTGTTTACATGGAAAGGGGGTGTAACCGTCAAAGATGTAAGACAGAAGATCTGTGAAGTGGTCGGGATTGCACAATTTGTTTCACACATAAAAGACAAAACAATTGGCATGTTTTGTCATGTATTCCTGAACTGAAATATTATACCAGGCAAGAGATTAAAGAACAAAGATCTAAAGATTTGAAGATGAAGCTGGAGTCTTCTCGGCCGATGAATTATATTGTATAAAGCTGATGAAGAGCTTCAGAGCTATCCTATGTAAGTTTAGCTGAACAGGAACCAGATGCTGCAGCACATCTGGTTACAGACAAATGCCTAATGTTTAAAGTTTGCTTATCTATCATTCAAGTTCTTAAATGTGTAAAATACAAATCTAAAAGCTATTAATATTAGTCATCCCTATGCTACATTACACTTTTTGTGGATAAAGAAATTTTATTTAGCTTCTAATATACATCATGACCCTCAACAGAGAGGAATTTAACTCTGAAATTGAGTGTAGTGACCCGTAAACATTTCTTTTTTTAATCGTCTTGTCAGTACTGATTTCCCAGGAGCTCAGTGATGGAAATATGAAGGTCAGGAATGTTGGGAATGTTGTCTTTAATAAATTTGTATGACATAGCCTACTCTTCAAGTAAATATAGGATTATGTTATGGTAACTTTTACTGTACTTAAAAATTTCCGACTCTTTAAACAAAGAAACAAATATTCATCCCTCAATATTCCTTAATCTCTTGTCTTTGGATTTTTTTTTTTTTTTTCAGGAGTAAATGGACATAAAAGTCTGATTTAGAAAGACACCTGGGTCACTGGTGTAAAGACATACCACAGTTCTGAAAGTTGTGGTTTGGAAATTGCTAATACATTTCGTAATATTTTTAATTTGGTTTGGTTTAGTCCTGTTAGTGAGATGCTAATGAAAGGGTTGTAATGATTCTGGCTTTCTGTTTGTTTATATCCAGAATATAATTTTTGTTTATGTTTTTTTGTGCAGGAACTACAATATTGTGGTATTTTAAAATGAGGTTATTATACTTTAAGAACCTTTTACTGACTAATGAAAAATTAGAAGAAAAGGTTGGAAAGAGTAAGACAACAGTCCCAGATGTTAGAAAATATGTTATTTGTGGAGTTTCTTTTCTCTTTCCTGAATAGTACTGTCAATTGTTATGCACTTGAAATCATGCCCATTTATGCCATGTGTAGTTGTTTTTTTTCTGTGAGAATGTGATGCAGATAAAAACAGGAAATACAACATGGATGCACACTGTATCCTGTGTGTGTGCAGTCTGGGTGGAGTCCTGGTTCCACTGGCAGTTCTATGTTGTTTTAAAGCCCCAAAGTTGCAGCTCTGATTGTTTTCCTTTATCTTTTGGCCTTGAATCTTTCTCCTTTTGGGATAGTTTGAGACTGAGACTGCCGGGAGCCAGAGCAAAATATGAAAATAGCTGGATAGGATTAGATTTGTAGCTCCTCAAATGCCTGAATTAGTATGAAATATTTTCCTCTGTAGGAATGCTGGTGTAAATCAGCTGCAAAATTGTCAGCACTCGTCTGCCAGTGCAGTTCATGTGCTCCTGTATGATGTTCTTCTGGCTCTGTGGATTATAATTTTGAGCAGAGGAAAACAATTCTTCTCTGAATGACCACCGGCCCCTCTCAGGGAGTATTTGTATGCATGTGCATGTGGTTACTCGTGCAGGCCAGTCAGATGTTCCATCAGATAGTCTCATAGCATGCTGTTTTTATAAACCAGTTGTTTTTAGAGCTGTGACAACAGTGAAGTGCTTACCTCCTGTCATGGAGACAAGCGTTGGACGTGTAGCTTGCTGTCTGCTGTATGTTTACTCAGCAGGACATTGGTCTTTGTTGGAGACAAGTCTAGTGCAAAACTATTCACAACACAATGGAGTTCCATGGAGGGAAGTTGAAAGCAGAAACAAGGAGACTGTAATCAGGAAATGACCAGAGAAGAGCGTTTTGAATGAAAGGCAAAGTATGGAGGGGAAAATATATAAAAAAAAGACAGAACCTGGGTGGCGGTGAACACTTTGTGGGGTCAGTGATTTGTACATTTATCTTAAAATGTCCCTGGAAGCTGTCACAGAGAAAGTCACACAAACAAGCTCTGTTAAACAATAATGTGAGAGCTACAACGTGTTTTGCACCACATTACCATCCTCTGGGACCAAGCTCTCATTGCTGAGCTCCTGAACATGGTTGTCGGTTTTCCACATTTGGTGATGATGGTGATGATGCACCCAATCACACACTCACTGTATTTCAGTCTCTCCATTTTAACTTCATGAAGATAAAGAACATACATAAAGTAAAGTCATTTATGAAATATTAAGTCTTTTTATTAATATCATCACATTTTCTTTCCTAAAATTTTTTGGCTGAACAGTTTGTAGGATTTATTGTGTAGGTGTAACTTAAATTTAAATATGATTAAAATATTTGACACTTTTTCTCTTCAATTTTCTAGGGCCCCGACAGCCCACCACTGGGTGTAAGTCTTACCTGTAACATAATAAAAAAGCTCAAAGGTTTTGTGTTTTACCTGAGATGCACTGAGGCTTCCCTACATACTACATTATGAGTCCTTTCTTAGCTTTGTGATCTGCAGTGTCATATGACTTTTCTTTGCATCATCAGGTATGCTTAGGTACGTTTCTTGATAATAAGAATGCAAATGTTTAGCATTTTTTTCTGCCTAAAAATTGAATTTACTGCTCTCAAACTGTCAGTCATACTCTGCTGAAATTCAAATCGGATTTAGGGACACTTCTGTTTAATGAACAACACCCAGCCAAAACCGTTTTGTCACTTCCATGTTCAATTTCTTTCTTTATTCCCCTTCCTTTTCTGTCCTCTTTCTCTCCTGAGCAGCTTAGTAACACAGTGGATCACAGAGGCATTCACCCGTCTATTTGTTTCCCTTGCTTTAAAGTGTCATTCGCTGTTTTCTGGTTTATTGGTTTGGTTTCGTTGCACAGCAGGATGGTCAGGGGCTTTGGTCCAAAGCAGGTTGCTGATTGGTTGTTCCCACAGCCGTACAAAGCATCCTCGGCCCTGCTTCATTGATGAGTTGATGCAGTTCAGCTGGCTGCTCAGTGAGTTTATATTGCATACTGCGATGGGGAGACAGATGCCCATGGTTGCTCAGCACTGAAAAAGGCTTTTATGCCTCAGTCAGAGTCTCTCATTCAGCTTTTCTGCTGCAGAAACAGTGTAAACCATTACATGGACACTGTGTTTGAGGTAACAGCAAGCGCCATTGTCTGACTGGAAAGAAGTTCATTGTCCCATTGGTAATGTTCATGAAGTTTGACTTTTTTATGCTGTAAGATATAAAGTAGAGTAGGACGTTGTTCAGCTCAATGTTTTTGTGTGTGGATGATCTTAGACATCCACACACACATCCAAAGAACATATATCTGTTCTTCTTTTCTGATGTTGCATTACTTTCGTACTGAGAGGTCAAAACTCTTGAATTTGGACATCTGGCTTGAAAACTTGGAGGTTCCTAAGTAGTCTAGACTATATAATACAATGTGGCTACTATGCTCATAAAAGGTAGTAGTTGGTACATTTATACACTCTATTTGCCCTTCTGACAGTTCATATGAAAGTAAATCCTTCGCAATTATAGTACTGTGCAAAGTTATCTTCTTGGTTTGGTGTTAAAATACATAAAAGACTACAAAATATGATGTTATTGGTTTGTATTGTTAATTGAAACCTGTCTTGCCATTGAGGACAGCAATTAGCAAATCTAACTAATGTTTCTAAATGCAGCGTGAAACACAATCAAGTTGAGGATTATGTAATTCCTGACTTTACATATGTATTTAAACTATATCTGGCAGGTCATTGTGGTCATGTATATTTACAGCTCAAATGGTGTGACCTATTTTACACTCGCTCATGCGTTGCTGCTTACACTGTCTCACTTTCTAAGAGGTGAAAATCCTTCCCGGTTATTTATTCCAACAGGATCAGCTATGACATTCATGACCTGGCCTTTTATAATACACGTACAAATTGTGTGATCTCACAGTCACATGAGGCTGCAGGCTGTCAGCTTCGATGCCCTGCGATAATACAAGGAGACCACCATTGAAATGCAATGCGTCTGATTTGCCTTTAGTAATTCCGAAAAGGCTAAAAGCTTGGGAAAAGTAAAGTGTATGTTGCGCACCTTTGGAACTATTGGGAGTGCAATTGTTGGAGCATCCTTTGGCTGTTTGGATTGCTATTGATAACAATGGCTGCTCTGACCTTGTTGTTCCGTTTGCACTACATGGGATTTCTTAGGGAAAGGAAGGGAAGGCTGGCCATGCAGTCTGCAAGCAAAACTGGTAGGTAATTCAACATCCACTAGGTAATGCTCATGTGATGCGTTCATTTTTTTAGGTACTGTGTTATTGTGTTTTTAAAGATGTCTGGTTATTACTTACATTGGCCTTTCATTGCTTAAAATGTTGTTTAAATGTTTGCTATAGGCAGATAGGCGTAGTGCTTTTTCTCACTTTCAACACAAATATCTACTAAAAAGACCATTTTAACAGAATGAACCATGACCCTGTATCAAGCAACCTGTCCATAGATAGTAGGCGTCTGTAACATGGTTGACCTTTATGTTTAAACCTGAATAATCTGGTAAATTTGACAAGTCATCACCTTCTTAAAATAGTAGCTTGAGTCACTTTTTTGCCAATAGTGATTTTTTTTTTTGCCTGAAACGTTTTTTAGAAAGAAACAGTTGATAGTTAGCTGTCAATTTGTTTCTGTGTGTGCTAGCTTGTTTCTGGTTTATGTTCATCTTGTATATTTAATTGTATACTACACTGCCTGGCCAAAATAAAAGTCGCCACCTGGATTTAACTAAGCAAATTGGTACAAGCCTCCTATTGGATCTAGCAACATTGTGTGGCCAAAGAATGAGGTCAGCTGACTACCTGAATATACTGAATGACCAGGTTATTCCATCAATGGATTTTGTCTTCCCAAATGGAACGG
>CAEGAE010067271.1:0-18491 GCA_903067095.1 Girardinus metallicus | reverse complement strand
TGTTGCTACCGGGATGATATGAAATTTATTTTCCGGTATTTTCAGTAAAGCTACGCATCTAAAGCACAGCCGCCCGCTGTGTTCCGTCTATCCGTTTATCTGTATAAATAATCCCGCCGGACTCCAGGCGTCGCTGCCGTCATTTTAAGATGCTTATTGGTCCCCCGGAAAAAGACAAAAACCCGGACATTATCATGACTCAATAAAATCCTCCCAGGCCGAACTTGAAAACTGGACGTTATGCTGCCAACACTTAGCTTTCGTCAACAACTCAGGCGGAAGTGAGAGAGTAAATAAAGTCCTGGCCGGAACATGGTGCGCTAAATAACAACACATAATATAACGAGGCAGATCAGTTTTCCTCGAGGAATTTTAATGATCAAGGTACTCAAATCACTCGAGGAATCGTTTCAGCCCTATTTCCTACAGTCCAACTCATCTTGATTCCCCTCACCATGGAGCTGCAAACACGATGTTTCATGTTGGGGAGAATGTCTTCAAAGTGATGTTTACCTTTGCTTAACTTCCACACTTGGGGTTTTGTATGTCCCATACTGGTTTCTGCCACATGTTTGCTGTGTCTGTACATGGCTTCTAGCAAACTTCAAGTAGTTACTTTCTTTCAACATACGCCACCTTCTTGGCATTCTTCCATAGGTTTCTAGAGTACACAACTAACAGTTGTTTTCTCCTGCAACTCCTCCAGAGTTACCTTAAGCCTCCTGGCTGTTTCTTTATTGGCCCATCAGTCATTTTCAATGGGCAGCCACGTCTGTGCAATAGTCTTTTCATTTTCGGATGATGGATGGAACATTGGATTGTAAGATGTTCACAGTGTGGAGAACAGACTACACTTAGTAATTACATGAGTGAAGGCAATTTGATTTTTTAAGAGTAAAAAGGTGGTGAACATGAATGTACAGCACACCTTTTTAGTTTGTAAGCAAAAAAATTAACATGAAAACCAAAAGAGTTCAAGGGGTATGAATACTTTTGGAAAGCACTGTACCCACAGGCAGACAGACATAAGGAGAAGGTAGAAGGGGGGTCTAGGATGTGAGAAGATATTAGCATTTTGGGGCCAGAAGCATTCACCTGAAATCAACTGGAATGCTGTTAATGACCTCTGCAACAGCTGCGAAGGAATGCATTTACAAAAAGATGAAAGAAAAACCGTCTCTGATGCTTTTGATAAAAAAGAAACACGCACAACCAGTCGCAACAGGGAACTAAAGTGATATTCTTCACAAGAACCTGTACATTAAAACAGCATTAACAGCAACACTGTGGATGGACTTGCGCATTATGTAATGATGCACACAAAAGACAGAACTTTGAACCCAGTGTTCTTGGAGTTGGGTAAGTAAGGAAGATCTCTGATAAGTCAAGTTCTCCTTTTATAAAAACAAAGAGATCAGAAAGACGACTGACTGCTAAAAATAAGCAGAACAAGGAACATTCAAGCAGGAAACCTGGTCTTCTGTCCACCTACCTTTCTAGTCCATTGGCATAAAAAATTTCAACAAAAGAGGCAGTTGGCATTGTGGTCTTTCATAGTTAGTCAGCACATTCCTAACCAACAACAAAAGGATGCCTCTGCCTGGATGAGCTACTACAAGCATTGCCATTTTATAACCCTCGACCCCTTAGCCTTTGTTCTGCGGACCCCATGTGTCAGTGGATAAAAATGTGGGATGTCAGGATGGACTGTGCCTTTCAGCGCCATTTCATAAAACGAAGGGAAGGCACACCACGCGTTGCGCAAAAAAAACAAAATCCCACTCAGGACTCCGGTCAGTCAGAGAGTTTTCAAAGCCACCCGAGAAAAAAACAGAAGACGATGAGATAAAACAGTTCTCCACCCGCCTGGATGCTTTTCCCAAGCATCTTTCCCAAGAAAAATGTGTAACCTCTGGGCAAACTGGCTAATGCTTCCTAATCAGAAAAGCGTTGAGGGACAAAACAAGATACTCAGACATACAAATTTGGACACATAATCAATGTTGGATCAGGAGGGAAGTGACACGAGGGGGCAGATGTCCCCTGAGAGGAAAGAAAGCTGGTCGGACAACATCAAAGCTCGGCCAGTCAGTCCATCGCTGCTGGGGCAACCAGTACCAACATGCACTCGTTTTAGGTAGATCTGTCCTCAGACGGGGAGAGAGTGAGGCTCAGAGACACAGGTGTAGAAGTCGAGATCAAAAGAGCCAGAGGCAGGAGAGGAAAAAGAGTTTGGAAAACAGTAATACAACATTTGAAATAGATTAGAAAAGCGCAAAGAGATTCACCAGTAAACAGAGAAAACGCTGAAATGCCAACCCACTGCCTTTCAGTTGGTTACAAAAAAAAAAAAAAACACAATTTTTTTTTTTCCTTACTTAAAAATAAACCAAATTGTTAGTGGAGACAATCAGATCACTAATGTTTGTAGTAACTCCTATCGACAATGATATACACAGCTGCACTTTTCCCATTATGTAGTGAGTATTTGATGTCTTTTTGGTATGTTTTATTGTTCTTTACTTTTTAACTTTTGACACTTTGTCTCTTAGTTTTTATGTCTTTTTATATTCACGATCTTGCTGTAACATTAATTGTTCCACATTCAAGCTCTTTAATGCGTTTCAGTTACTTCTCATTACATAATGTTATCCCAGGTAAATAAAAGACAATTTCTAAGATTCATGATTGGTATTGACTTCCAATTTTTCCCCCACTTACATTGTTATTTTCAATAAACTTAGAAACTTGTTGGAAAAAGTTAGCTACTTTATGAAAAAAATAAATAAATAAATAATTCTTGAATCAAACAACTTGGTGACTCAAGAGTTAGCACCTATTACGCACACAAAACCCTCTGTGTGACGATCTGTTATTGAAAATGTTCTAGTAAGCCAAACCCATAGCTTCATACATAATATTAAACAGTCATACCATAAGCATAAGCAGTTTTAGATTATGCCACGTTGTTTCTGCACCCAGTTTGTGTCCTTACTGTGCAGAACCTGCTGCTGGCAGGGAGTGAAATCAGGCGTGGGTTTGGAGACAAGGCAAAGAAGAGCAGAGGAATTAGCCCACACCTTAGTGCATTGTCTACCTCTCATTCAGACAACTCAAGCTAAAGTATCAGCATATGTCTTTTATATATACACAGAAGTTTATTAAATAAGTGTAGCAGTCTGGTAGTGCCCCGACAGTCACTATAAATCAAAATATCTTAATTGGAAAATTTATTTTAACTTATTTTGCCTTCAGACAAGTAAAGTTTCAAAAGGAAACTCTTCAATTGTGAAGTGAATGTGCAAACAGCTTTTAGCTTAAAGCTTTGGCAACAAATGCTCCAGATAATTCCTTAAAAAAAATTCACTGTGTTGAATTTTTCCAGTGAAGTACACAACTTCTTCAACCAAAACTTAAATAAGCATTTCCTGTTATCATTGCCGAAGTAAAATGAAATGATATAAAAGGAGTAGATGGAAACATTTTCCAGTAAAACAGCCTCCATATACAGACTCCCAAAGGACTCAATTTAGTTTGAGAGACTACTTAGCCTTAGCTGATTGGTTTGTAAACATTACTTGAAATCATCCACTTGCAGTCTAGGACGCGTAACAGTTTTTGGCTACATTTTAAATACCACACTGGGGGCGAGACGGTGTGTAGGAAAGGGCAGGACGGGGGGTGAGGGGGGTGTTAAGCAAGAGAAAGAGAAAAACAGTTTAGTCTGTTCTATTCCAAAAAGAGGAGAAATGCAGCCTCAAATTACTTTGGCTGAGACATGAAAGTGAAGCAGGGTGGCGGTTAAGAGACGATAGCACTTAAAATACAGCTGCAACCGCCAAGCCAATAACTGGAAAAAAGTAGGGAGCGTCGCTTTCAACCTTTCGAAACCAGCGTTTGTGTACTCTGCTACTGTTGCTTTGGCGCTGGGAGTGGCCCCGGACCGGGGCACCTACTGTCTGGGCCCGAGCCCCTTTATAGCCTCTTGGGGTTTCCAGGCTGCGGTGAGAACGCGCGCTGGATGCCTTAAACCACTAAAGCTCTCATTATAGTCTAAATGCAGCGCGACACAAGCCCTGCCAACTGCAAGGTAGGAGCTCCAGTATTCCAGCGCATCGTTGTCTCAACTGAAAACCGCCACTTTCCCCCCTGAACATTTAGTCAATGGGAAACAAAAGGCTGCAGGCACTTCAGATGCATCAGGAGATCAAGTTCAAAGGTCAAACCGCTCATGGAAGTTGAGAAAACTGTAGCCGGATCTTTTGTTTTTTTTCTTTTTTTTTTGAAGCAGGATTCAAGGGATGCTCTGTCCTCTCAGAGAGGAAGTCAGGAAAAAGCCACATTATTCCCTCTGGTTCTGGCCGACGACGCTATGAGTTCCATCTGGAGTTCTGTGTGCCCCTGCCACGTCCCGGCTTCCTCAGTCGCACGCCGACAAGCACGGCTCCACTGGAAATCAGAGGCAGATGTGAGCTCGTGCATCTGCAGGTCGCCTGGCGACAGGCAGAGAGGCGCAGCGATGAAGAGCGCAGGAATGACGAGCGGCAGATGGCGCTTCGCTGCGAAGTGTTACGGATCAGGAGAGCTGTCGGCACCGAGGAGAAGGATTAAAACAGTGAGAAACGTCCTGGGCACTAGTGCTGAAACGATTAATCAGATCAATCACAAATATTGAAATAATCGTCAAATAATTTAATAATCGATTCATCGTTAACTCTAGTATACAAACTCAAAAGAAGGTCATTTGATGCAAAGCAACACAGAGCAGAAATTGAGCCACAAATGTATAAAATATACACACATTTTGCACTTAAGCTGAAAAACACTTGTCTGTAAATATTTTACCCAGAACTCCTCAAGTAGCATAGTTTTAGCTTCACCCAAATCAGATTCACTGAAGTAATGCTATGTTACTGCATTTCAGGCAATAAAAAAAGTTTCTTATTTGAAAGGGAACTGAAATATTTATTCATTTGCATCTTTCAATGTATTTTTAATATTGGATGAAATAGGCTCAAAAGACAAATGAAAAATTTGCAGAATGTGTCATTTGTTTTATCCAATTAATTGTCAGAATATTGATAATCGTTAGCTACAGCCCCACTGGGAGCCTTTCAGAGAGCCACTTCATAAATCATTTTTCCGTCGCTTAAATGTGACTTGTGTTTTAGAGAAAATGCAGCATCGGACTACAGTGTCTTGCAAAAGTATTCAAACCCTTTGAACTTATACAAATTTCTAATGTATCCAATGAGGATTCAATGTGACAGACCAAAACAAAATAGTGCATAACTGTAATGAAGGAAGACGACAATTAAGAATTTTGTATTTAAGAAATTTGCCCCTTTTAACCTGAAGCCCCTAAATAAAATCCAGAGGAGCCAGCTTTTCCTCCAGAAGAAATTGTAAACATTGTGTGTAATTTCATCTCAGCATAAATACAGCTGTTCTGTGAAGGTCAGAAGAACATCGTTTAAGAAATCGTCTCGCAAACGTAAACCAAAGAGCACAGCAGACCGGTCAAGGAGAAAGTTGTGGGGATGTTTAAAGCGGGATCAGGTTTTAAAACAATATTTTGAGTTTGGAACATCTCAGAAAGTCAGTCAGTCACTTGGGAACAGAAAAATTATGTGTCAACTCCAAATCATCACATGGCCATTCATCTAAAATGAGCTTTGAACGCAATGAAGCAATCAAAAGAAACAGCAGAGATCCACATCTGAGGAGGGAGAATCCACTGACGGAACCGCAATTAGTCCTGCACACCTCAAATCTGGCCCTAACCACCCACAGTGTGTAACACGGTAGTGGCAGCATCATGAATACATCATTTTCTGCAGCGAGTTGATAAGGAGCTGGATGGAGCTAGCTAAAGGGAAATACAGGAAGAAGAGCTGTGAGAGGATGCAAGCAGGACAACTTTAACGGCCTAGTCAAAGCCTTGACCTAAGTCCAAAAGAGAGCAAGAAAAATGATGTTTAGGGACTTTCCATTTGATTTTGAGGTATTCAAGAAGTTTTTAAATATGGAAAGCTGGTAACCCAACACTTACATTGGTAACTGCAGCAAAAGATGTTCGCAGAACACAAATGCACGCCTACGATTTTTATTTGATAAAAATTGTTGAAAGCATGCATCATTTTCTTTCTGCTTCAAAATCAATCACTGCTTTGTGTTCGTCTCTCTCATAAAATCTCAACAAAACACACTGAAGTCTGTGATAGTAATGTGAGAAATGCAAATCAAGATCAAGTGCAATGAATGGATATATTTGGAAAGCAGAGTATTAGAAGTTGAGTAGACTTTAGTGGATCAAATGAACAAACATTGAGTTTCCTAAATTAAAGCTTCTCCATTTAATTGCTCTTGACACAAAACTGCTGCTACTTAATTTCCCAAGACACTAAGGAAGCTCTTTAAAACTGTTTTTATTTTCAAAAGGAGATGACATACATACACAACTATCTATATTTAGAAATGTTCCACCATGTTTTTATTCGAAAAAAAAAAAAAAAAAAAATCAACCTCACTCAAAGTTGCCGTTCAGCTCCTGTTGCTACGCAGACACTGACGCTTTAAAATGATTTATAGAGTTGAGCTGTGGCAACGTGGGGACTGGCTGGAGGAGCCTGGGGTTTTGGCACCGGGGCCAAATCTACGTCATCGTGCTCCCCAACCCCGACCCTCTGAAAGAGAGCAAAAGCAAATTAACTTAATTTATTATTTTTGGCCCCGGCGGCGTGTGCCACTTTTCGCACTCTTCAGGCAGAGCCGAGGCTGTGTTAACTTCAGGGAATTCAAAAAGGAGAGTTGGGAGAGTGCATGTGGTGATTGTGGTTGGATCTTTACTCAGGAACAGAGCCAACACACCCCTCTGACTCCCCTCACTCCGTCTGCAGTCCATTAGAACCCATACCTGCTCAGGGTTCTGATCAAGCAGCAAAAGAAGAACAAAATACTCCACAAACCCAATGTTATGGTTCCGAGGAGTCACACTTGATAACCGAATACTACCTAAATATTTGGTTTAACATAATTCCACTTCTTAAATCAGCACAAGGATTTCCAGAAACTTTACAGGAATGCTGTAACACTATAGAACGCGATACCCTTTAAAAATTATGTTATCCAGATTGTCATTTATTGCCAGTTCCGGCTCAAAAACCTAAAAGGGGTAAAAAAAAAAAAAATCTTTGGCAGAATACAAGGTACAAGAAATTTAAGACAGTTGCTTTGCGTTGGACGGGCCGCCGCTCATTACAGCCCAAGCCGTCTCCAAGTGGTCAGCAACTATGTTTGTAAAGAAAGGAAACCTAAATAGATGCGGGTTCTGATGTACAGCTGAGGTCCGGCATGGCTGTGCGGTTACGCAGTGGCGCCGAGTGACCATCACTGTGTATCCCCACCTCTGATCACTACGTATCGGCTTTCTCCCACCGTCAAAGGCTCTTTGGAGAAAAACAAAACTGTAGGGACGCATTTAGAAGATGCTGAGTTGTACAAACGATGTAGATGAGCAAAGAGGAGGACAAATGTGTCATGGTGGACACTTTGCAGCAATGCAACAATCCCTCAAGTGATGCATCAAAGTCAAACATGATTCAAAAATGCATGTTTAGCTTCTAATTCTGCAGCTTCCCTGCAACAAATTAGTGGTAGCTGAGTTTCATCTCCAGAAAACTGACCCTAAACTAAAAGAGTACTTGTGTCTATAATTTTGTAAGTGCAGATCAACTTTACTGCAGTTTTGGTTTTAAAGGCAACTAAATATATGCATTACGCAGAAGAGGCTTGGAAATATGAAGTGAGAGAGAAAAAAAGAATTTGAAGGAGCCGTTTACCTCAGGATTCTATCAAGTTTAAGGTCTTTAAAAGCCCTGGCACTACACAAGAAGAGAACTCTGTGCTGCCCTGTAGTCGGTGGCCAAGCAGATTAGGAAAGAATTAGCCCATAAAACTTCAAATAAACACCTTGCAGCGAGGAAAAGCTCCATATCCCCCCCCACCCCCACCCCGCTCCCCTGATCCGAACACATGCAGCTCCGGCCAAGTGCACTTGACGCGTTTAGGGTCCAGGAAATAAAATATTACATATTTGTATGAAAGTTGCTTTTTTTTTAGTGTAATAACAGCTAAAAAAAAAGAAAAAAAAGTTTAATGTGGGCAAATAAAGCCTTTTATATTTGGCACAGTACAAATTGTTGTTCATGTTTGGAACTTGGTAGCGATAATGTGTGCAAAACAATTTTACGCGGAAATTTGCATTAAAACGTGAGCCAAAAAAGTCAAACATGCGCATAAATACACGCGAAGTATTGCTGCTATTGCGAAACACGTACAGATACACACACGCACACGCAAAACCTGCTCGGTGAAAGTTTACTAACTTTTCAAAGCGCTCTGCGATGTGTTACCAAAAAAAAAAAAAAAAACGTCCGCTACTATTTCAGCGCAAATGACTGAAAAGTGCGCACCAGTTATCAAACAAAACAACTTGCAAGAGCATGTTTTCCCTGTGAATGAATTCCACAAGATAGGAGCCATCTTGTGACCGCATATGCTTGCAGGCTTTAGTACCATCCTCTCTCTCTCACACACACACACACGCACACATACACACGCACACCACATATCTTGTCAGCTCCCCCACAGCCACTGTGGAAAAAAGTTTTACAGAGGGCAGCTTGGTGAAACTGCAGCCCGATTCTGGTGCTGCCCGGTTCTGCTGAGCAGCTTAGAATAAAAACACGTACTTGAACGATCTCCCCCTCCGCGCTGATAGTGGCTCCAGCTTCGGAGAACCGTCCCTGCAAGCCAGTCGTGTAGGTAGTATAATCCCCATTGGGACTGGACTCGAACAGCACCACTTCCACAAAGGCTGTATCCTTGGCGAGAACGGCGCCCAGAGAAGCGGCCAGCAGCCAGATCACCGGGACCACCGAGTCGGGCACCCGAGCCGAGCCTCTCCTTGGGAAAATCATCATCTTGCCGGCTTGATCTGCGCCGATCGGGACATAATTTCACACGGATTAATTAATCGGGTGAAGGTAATTGGGATCAGGTGTAGCCGCTGCGGGCGATGCCTCCAAAAAAAAAAAAAAAAAGGAAAAAAAAGGGAGTCGGGATTGTGCAATAAAAGCTGAGCCCCTGCGCCGAAGCGTGTTTATTTCAC
This sequence comes from Girardinus metallicus, assembly GCA_903067095.1. Taxonomy (NCBI): domain Eukaryota; kingdom Metazoa; phylum Chordata; class Actinopteri; order Cyprinodontiformes; family Poeciliidae; genus Girardinus; species Girardinus metallicus. The sequence continues at coordinate 9,319 of CAEGAE010067271.1, read as the reverse complement.
CACTGCGAGCCTTGTCAATTACATTGCCTCAACGCTGCCTCGCTTCTCCCTCCCTCTTTCTTTCTCACCCTCCTCCTCCTCCTCCTCTACAAAGCGGATCTCCTTTGATCTCCAAACACGTGATTTTTTCTTTTTTTCTTTTTTAGTTTTCTTTCCCCCCCTCATTCCCAAAAGGGCTTTATCCCCACCCACCAGTCTTTCTGACCCTCTCCTTTGCACTCCCCTCTCTGAAGTGCCAGCACTCAGTTAAGGAGGCACCGCGGACTTTCTGTTCGCCCTGAAAGGAGGCCTTTATTGTTTGTAGGAACTTCAAGTTACACGATAACTTTTGAGTTAATTGAGTTCCCCCAGTTGGACGTGAAGTAGATCCCGCGTGTTCGAGCCCACGCCTTGGTCCATGGCGTTCACGCGCTGCTCTCTCCCGCAGTTTCACGTGCTCGCCATCCGCCGCGCCACCTTAAAACAAACACTACCCTCCTCAGGACGTTTCATGATTTACCCGGGCTAATTTTTTTGATCACATTCATGTTTGCTCACAGCAACTGGCTATGAAATTTGTACTTGTTGGAAAAAATGATGCGATTAATAACATTACAATGGAATTTTTTTATTTGTCTGCACAAATTGGAGGATGAACTATGACCAATTTAATCCCGTTAGGTCAATTTTGTGACAAGTTTAGAACTGTTTTTCCAAACATTTTGGACATGTAAATAATAATAATAATAAAAAAAAAAAAACATTGTAACTGTTTCTACAATTTTCAAAAAGTGCTTCTAAAACGTATTTTTTGGGATTTTATGTCTGTCTTTTGGAATGGGTGAAAATGCTATAAGAAACAAAAAACATTTTTTGCCACTTACAATGGCTAAAGTCCAAAATAGTGTTTCATATATGTTCATATCTCAGCATTTTCAAGGAAGCTTTCTATGTTTACACATCAGATACTTAGTTGGTGTGGTCCTGTTGAAGTGAGAGTGAAAACAATGGTAAAAGTGAAAGAACTGCCTGAGCCTTTTAGAGAAATCATTGTAGCAGCTTGTGAGACAGATAAGAGTTTAAAAAGGTCTAAAAGAATTTGAATTCAGCCATTCCTATGTGCTGAAAACTTTTTACAAATGGAGGACGTTCAAAGCAACTCAAAGCGTCTATTTTCGGGGAAAACTTAAACAAGTCGTCTTTGTGTTCTCAAAGAAAAACACAAAGGTTGTGCACACCTGGCAGATATAGCTTCTTTAATGAGTTAAATTAAGGTCAAGTTTTGGTTTTCTGTGCAATCCATTAATCCTAAAACACTTCTCTCTAGTAATTCAGTTTCCACAAACACAACAAAGGTTTTCTAAGCTTCACATTGTGAAACAATCCAATCCATATTTTAGCTGTCTGATTGTGAATTAGGTGTTATTAAATGTGTAGGGCTTGTAATATCGTGAGCTAAAAAGCCTGAAACTGTGAATCAATCTGTGTGGATTTCAGGCACCATCCATGACAAAAATGCCACCCTGAGTAGAGAACCATGTTGCTAAGGCTGACATTTTTTTTTTCCTTCTTTAGATGTTTTTAGTGTTTCATCAGCTAAATTAATGACACTTAATTTGTTTGAACTTCTAATTGAGTCCAATTTTAACAAAGCAACTAGACAAGTCTGAAAGACTGACCAAAGAAAAATTCAGATTTTTTTTGTTTAAAGGTGAAATCACATCCATCTGAAGAAAGTTGCTGGATCAAAGTGTCAAATTTGGCTGCAGGCGTAGGATTAGTCCAATTTCTTACTAAAAATGAGTTAACTTTCTAGTTTAAAAACATAGCAATCATCATGCACTTTTTTTTTTCCTGCATAATCAGGTTCTGTGATTTGCTACTGAAGATAAAGCCTCCATTGTGCGGCTTCTATTATAAATAGTTCCTGCTGAGCATCTCCTGCCTGGTGCTTTTTTTTACGCTGTCTGTGAGTCTTCATTATGTCTCTGAAAATAAGTGTATTGTTTTTTTAATGGCTACAGAAAGCAATTGAACTGTGAAAATGGTGATGATACTCCACATGTACTGTCTTTTCAGTTAACATACATGTTTTTTGCATTAATTAAAGAATAATAACACATAAAACTGGTGAACTGGAAAAAACTTCAAAACAAATGAGGTCTTTGCAGTGATTTATGTTCAAAAGAAAAACGTAGAAAACAAGTTTTCATCTTGCTATCAGCTGTGTGGCAGTGCGATTATGAAAACCAACTGTTGGGACTTTTTAGGTCAGGAATGCTGCCGCCTCTGGAAGATAGCTGGTCAACATGTGTTTGGACTCAAGAAAAGAATGAAAGAAAAAAGGAGAAAAACAGTTCAAAGCCAGAATTCGAGAAGTTCTTCAACGCCTTCAGAATAATTTAGAGATTGCATCAGACGTCACTTGGTTTTATGAATCCTGATCCACACCACATGTCACAGAGCTGCGTTGTGGCTCTCCTCAGTCACAAACACCCCCAAATAAACACACACTTATGAAATGCACACAGGCTGTGACCACAAATGAATAAATACATAACCAATGAGATTCTGAAAGCAGAACATTTGACGATTCATTGATGCAAATGAATTAGATTGACATTCTCAACTGATTGATGTGCATTGGGTCAAGTTACTGATCCAATTACTCACATCTGAGCAGGAAATTCTTCATAGCAAGTTCGCCCTCTGCTGGTTGCTGCAAGTTTGCAAATTAGTGCAACTTATTACATTTTGACTTCCAAGATTTAAAGTGGAGACCATTAGTGAGTATTTGAATTATTGAATTGTTGAGATCTTGAATTAAGAGCAGCTGTGCGTCTCCACGTTATGTCTAAACTCAGATTAGCCTGAAAGAATTAGTTACTGATTCAGGGTGACAGAACCTGATGATGAGGAATGGTTGACTGCAGAGCATTAAAGTGTAAATTCATCCAAAATGCAGAAGTCTGTAAGGTTAAGCTTGAGAATTTATAACACGTCTATGTTATGAATTGCTTGTGCTGTTTGGAAACAAATCCAAACAATCGGTGGAGGTTTGCATAGTATTTGCACTGAGGTAAATTCAGAAAGAGATTGTCATAAAATGCTATTAATACTGAAAAAAATTAGGTTCTTTTATTAAGAAGATATAACAAGATAATAGTTTCTCTAAAAAATTATAAAGTCGCTAACAAGGTTTTAGGTAAAATTCTTCAAGATCATTAACTGTTATTGGCTTATGTTTGGACAAATTGATTATTAATTTATAGCAAATAATTGTGAGGCTTTGAATACAAAATGCAAAAACACAGAAGCCCTACAGGGATAAATGAATGGATAGATGGATGGATGGATGGATGGATGGATAGGGATAGAGAATAAGTCTACAAATACAGATCCAGTTTCATTTTCCATACCAACCCAACCCCTGGGAAATACTTAAATATATATTCTGTACTCTTCCAGACTCCACAGCAACCCTGTTACAGGCGGTATGGCTAACAAGGTAGAGAACTCCCTGACCCTGTTTTTATGTCATGGTGGCCAAGATAAAGAGTCTCACATTTAGAGTGATGTCTTCATAAATCTGTAAGACCGTATGGAATGATTTATTCAGTGGGTTCTGTAAATGGCACCTTTGTGGGAATGTGTGTGGAATTCTAAATTATAAAAAAAGTGCAATTGTGACTAAGTTCAATACTTTTCTTAACCTTTTTTATTAGAGACATGCACATCTTACTTCAAATTAAACAGGACAGAATTTCTGTAAAAATAGAGAAATAATTGATGTCCATTATGATAATGCTGAGGCACTTTGTGGTGTTTTTTCTGGGTGCGTACAGTGATTGTTGGTTTTGATCTAATCTATTATCTATGTACCTCAAATAGATCATTGCTGAAGAAAGATTAAAGCGAACTCAACAGTATTGGTACGAATGCACCCTAACATTAAAAGGGTCTGAATAAAAATGTGCTCCACACTTTTCAGGTTTGTATATATTTTAATTTTTTTTCGCTTCTCAGTTGTGTACAACTAGGCTTTAGTTTATTGCATAAAATCCCGGTAAAACATTTTAAAGTTTTGACCAACAATGGAAAAGTTGAACATTTTGTGTTTGTCTGCCTGTTGGACTTTGTGTAGTCCTTTCAGATGTTTTCTTCTAATTGGTATAAAATGCTTGCACACTGCGTCTGGCATATCTTAGTGAATAGGGAATTTATCTTCCATTGGGGAAGGTACATATAAAGTGAACAGAAGCTTACGAGTTTCTAATAATAAACCCAGTGAGAGCATTTGAACATGTCCTTCAAGCAGCCTCTGCAAATCGTCCCTTTGTTGCCTGCACAGCGCTGACGTTTGTGTTTTAATGAAGAATAGAGACGATGAGGTGACCGGGTGTTCCAACATTCATTGCTCCCAGAAGATCACGACGGCACATTATTACATAAAGCAATTAGGGGCCTCCCTAATGCCCGGTTATTGGAGATGCTTTCCTCATAACGACACTGGATGAGGGCAACCATTGACTCCAGCCAGCTCAGTACGTTTGCATAGTTGCCATGATGTCAGCAGACCAACCGCAGTGGGAAATTCTCCTGGAGTGATCTACAGGAAATTATATGTTTAGAGGGCAGAGGGGGGGAGAAATACCAGCATACAGGAAGGGATGAGGAGGAGCCATTTCATAGTAACAACAGTACAGTATTCATATGGAGCGCCCACCACAGCAAATTAGCTTTTTTAAGGATGGAGAGTTATTATAAATACCATAAAAATAAATATTCAGCTACTGACATTTTGGAAATCATGACAAAGTGGAAGCTTTGGAAAAAAACAATTAACCATCAGTCATGTTTTGGACTGTGGATGGAAGCTGGAGTACCAGGAGAAAAACATACCTGCACAGGGAGAATATTCAAACTCCATGCAGAAAGACCGCAGGCTGGGATTCAAACCCACAACCTTCTTTCTGCAAGGCAACAGTTCTACCAACTGTGACACCACGTAGCCCCTATCTGGACCTGGAACTAAAATAAATGGATTAATATTTTACTCACTTTTTAAAAAGTTTTTTTTTTTTTAGTTCTTTGTATGTATTTTTGCTTGAGATACTAAATAACAAATATATTCAATTTAGTTTTATATTTTTTCTTTATGTTTCCCAACATTTCATATTTATTATTGGCTTTTATCCACCCTTGTTATTTTTTTTTTATATTTTATAGTTTTGTTTCCTTATATAAACAAAACTATAAATAGCTTTTTTATTTTATGCACTTTATCAGTATTATTTAAATAAAGCAACTGGCAGTTATTTTTTTCTGCTTTGTTTTAGCAGATTTTAATATTTTTTGTACATTAGCTGTTTTCCAATTACATATTTATTTAGCTTATTGTGTTTTTTCCTATTTTTTTGGAAAACCTTTTAATAAAATTATTATATTCCTTTGCAGCACTATTGTTCTCATTCTGGTTATTTGTCCCAGAATGAGAAATAACCAGTTACATACGTATCATGTGTTACATATGTGGCATACGTAACTGAATATGGAATATAGAATCAGTTACAGTTTACTTGTTACAGTAAAACGTATCAGTCATTTTACATTTTACATTTGAATCGTTTCAAGATGAGCCACAGTTAAGAAATGAGGAACCTAAAGATCTCCACCATGAGCCAACGTTACTCTCCTGTTTTTACTGACTGGGTTGTTACAGTGTTAAACTGAGGCTATTTCTTCACATACCAATGCAGTGAAACAACAGCTACTGATTTTACTGAATCTAAAACTTACGCTAAATTTGACCTGCTTATAATCAAATCACATCAGATAGGCGGTTACCATGTTTGTATTCTATTTAGGCACATTCATTCTAGTATTAGCAAAATTTTTACATTGCGACCAAATAAATGTGAAAATGGCTCATTACTGTGACATTTCTAACTTATAGAAAGCTACAAAATTTCTGTTTAAAATTGGATAATGGCTGAGCAATGGAGTGGTTTATGGGGTAAAACTAATAATGTAAAATTAATTAATGCATTAGAAAGTTCTAAGTAAAAATAAACCCAAAATACAGTCTTCGCTTTGAGTTTCCTGGATGATAAAAGTGCTTTTGTGTTCACAGCCAAACCAGGCGCTATTAGAATGCATTTTATCTGATCAAAGTTTTAGTGAAACAATTTAACCTCTAGCAACAACTGTACCGTGGCTAAACAGCAGCATCAAATATCCTGGTGTTCTCTGATTTTCAAACAGCTCCTAAATAAACGCAACAGACTTTGAAGTCCCAGCTCTTCAGGGACTGGGACCTTTTCCTGCTCGGACGGCCCCCCTCGGATCTGGCTGGAGGGGGATCGTCTACTTTGAAGTGCAGACCAGACTGGAGCAGACATTTCAATAATGCTGTGGTTCAGTTTTAGTGTAGAGTTGCAGCCTTTAAAAGGCGGGAGGCAGAAAACGAGGCAGGTAAAGGAGGAAAACGGAGAGGAGGTGTGTAGTCTTTTGAAATGGGGCACCTGCACATTTGAGGCTTGCAGGAACAGGTATGTTCCCAGGGGTTAGGGGCTTTGGAGAATTCAAAGCCGCTTCAGCCTCAGCGCTGATAAACTGTTCTGAGACACGAGGGGGGGTTATGAGGCTGTTACACACACACAGGCGTGAACATGTTCTCTGACGGGATGGATGGAAGGAATATGCACTCTTTCTAAAACACAGAAAGAGCCAGTTGGAGTAAACAGAATATAATGTCGGAAATACATTTCAGAGTCTTGTCTGATTAGAAATAAATGAGAAGGAACTGCAGCCTTCACAATTCAAAAACAAGTATCTTTTCCCTCATTCCAGGAAAAATAAAACTCATTTAGAGCTGCAAATATTATGGGAGCTTTTGAAAAAAAAAAACAGTTGTTATTTACATTTAATACAGTAATTTTGTTATGTGTCAAGAAATTTTACTTCTACTGCAATGTTTTAAAATAAAGAAAAACAAGGATCATTTGTAAAGAGGATGGACATTTTCTTCTATGGGATGTTGAAGTTTGCAGAGAATGATGTAAAACAAAAAAACTAATAATTTCCGAAGACAAGAATAGGCCTAGAAATTATTAGTGGCATTTAATTACTTTCATGGTATTGTTAGTATCATTTTTTTAGTGTCACATCTAACTTATCACTGCTGAAAAACTAAAAAAAACTGAAAAACTGCGAAACCATTTTCTCTCTAAAATCACTTTCACATTTATGTGCTTTTTTTGAATTGAAATTACTGTGACAAGTATTAACCTAAATAAAATTTACATCATAAAATTTACATCTTCACTTAAAAGTTTTGTTTTTTGTTGAGGACAAAAGAACAAAAGACATTTGTTGGATGAAAACGAAACACAAATAAATGTTGCTAGAGATTTATTTTGTTTAGTTTTCTGAACCAAACAAAAGTATAGATTTAACACATGTTGACATGTTTTGCAGTAATGAAAGATGCAGTTTCTCTCTTTGTATGAAAAATGATCAAATTGTGACAAATGATGACATTTTGTGGGCTAAATTGCCAGCTCTTTAGCTGCTGTGTCCTGTTGTCTGCGACTGCCTGGTTAGATCGTCTCTCCGGTTAAAGGAAATGATGCGTCACAGACCCAAATCCTAAACATCCAAATCCTCAAATGAAAAGCCACTCTGCACATCACTCATACCGGCCTTGCGTGAGAGGACACGCTGACATGCAGTACAACAATCTGCCCCGTGTGCTACCACACTGTTGGGTGGCAGTCAGAATGAAAAGACAGAGAGAGGAATGATGGGAGAATTTGGTCAGGGAGAGAGAAATGTGGTTCACCATGTCTGGAGACAGATCGTCCTCCTGTTTGAGCCGCCTTCGTCTCCATGGGACTCACTTTTTGATGTCTGCTGATGTTGCATATACTGTTTGTACATTCGTAAACACACCCTTGCAGACAGAGACGCAAGGAATCACTAAAAGTTCAGACTTAAACACTTCACCAGTTTGGAGCGATGCTCAAATTGATTCATAGCCCCTAAAGGGCAGACAGATTATTCCAGATTTTACATTTCTCATGCAAGGAGAAAAATTATTTTGATTTTTTTTTTTTTTTAAACTTTGGCCATGACAAAATTTTTGTCATTACACATACCATATACTAGAGGTGTGTGATACTGAATATTTTGGTATTAAGGCAATACAAAGTAAATACAGCATATTACTCTTCCCACTTAAGTATGACAGATCAACAAACTCCTGTGGGTGTTTTGGAGGTTTTTGTTTGAAATGTTTTGTTAAAAAAACGTTGGACGGAATTCAGAAAAAGTTTATAAAAATACTTGAATAATATTTAGATGATAAACAGAAACACACACACAAAAACAAAATTAGCTGTGTTGTTTTACAAATAAAAAAGGGCAAAAAATTAGCATTGGAAGCAAAGCAGAGCAAAACTTTTTTCCAATGGTAGAGGTGAGAAACTCAAAATAGAGTAAAATGTCAGGAGGGAATCTGAAACTGAAGTATCAATCTTATTATGTTAGTAATATTGATACTGACTTGGTATTACAATATTTGGCATTAATCTGCCCACCATACTCTGTTTTGAAAACTTCAACACAGCTTCAGTTTTTTTAGATGACTATAATAATAATCTGTACAACTAGGTAATAATTATTAGAATTAATAACGTTGGTTTTTACTATGAGAAAAACATGAAAACTAGGGATGCTCCAATCAGGATTTTTGCTGCCGATTCCGATACCGATCACCCATGAGGCCGATCTCTGCCAATCGCCTGGATTGACTGTTTATTTTTTGCGTTAGTTATAAATGATACTATGTGATCTGGCAAAATTAAAAAAATATCTGGTAATAAATTCACCTAATTAATGTAAACATGCAACATACTTGCAGGCACAATACAGCAGCTACTCAGACAAAAGAACAACTGAAAAACCTACAACCAGTTAAACCAGATTTAACAGTAAGGTTCTTTGTACCCTAAATGAGTCAAATAAGTCTCACAACACTGCCTATGTCAAACAATGTCTAGTAAAAGAGGGAAACATTCATTCAAAGTCAAATGCAGGTTGCATCAAAATAAACAATCCTAAGTTACTGAATCAAAACTTCCTGAGAGCATGGCTAGCTGATTAATGCTGGTTCTGGTTGGCCAGCTGATTAATGCTGGTTCTGGTTGGCTAGCTGATTAATGCTGGTTCTGGTTGGCTAGCTGATTAATGCTGGTTCTGGTTGGCTAGCTGATTAATGCTGGTTCTGGTTGGCCAGCTGATTAATGCTGGTTCTGGTTGGCTAGCTGATTAATGCTGG
>CAEGAE010067264.1:0-20509 GCA_903067095.1 Girardinus metallicus | reverse complement strand
GATCAAACCTCCCTTCTCCCATTCTCACCACTTTCTACAGGGACAATAGAGAACAAACTGACCAGCAGCATCTCTGACTGGTTTGGATCATCTGACTGGCAGCATGTAGAGAGAGTGGTGAGGAATCATCAGGACTGATACTTCCTTCCATCCTTGACACCGCTCCCAGTCGCTGCCTGTCCACAAAGACCCTTCCACCCTCACTATGGTCTGTTCTCTCTGCTGCCCTGTGGGAAAAGGTTCAGCAGCTTCAAATGCAGAACAATAAAGATTCCACAACAGCTTCATCCCTCATGCCATTACACTACTAAACTCCCATGAATTTAATTTTTTATTATATTTATGTTATAAATATGTACAAAATATTTATACTATAAACATATTGCATATCTTTATAATATAATTAATTTATTATTAAGTATTTATTTTGTTATTGGAGTCTTGTGATGAAATTTCTTTCAATATGTGTATTTTTAAATGCACAATTGAATAAAATTAAATATGTATGTCTAAAAATAAGAGAAAATTAAAAAGCTATATTTCTTGACTGTCTCAATATGCTGCTTAGTAGCACTTTTTGCATAAGAGACCACCATGATGTCACATCGCAGTTCACCCACCATTTGAACACATCGTTTTAACATGAAAACCATCTGCATTGACAGAGACATTGTGCATGACCATATGACTGGAAGATTCTGTTGGTGGCCATGTTTAGGTCTAAGACCAACACATGGCCTCACCATGTGCTGCGTAAAGCTGTGTTGGCAGGTTTCTCTGTTTTCATTGCTGCATGTTTGACAAACTTCTCTCTAATTTCTAAGCTTACTGGCTCACATTGAGTGTGGAAGTCGTTATGGATTAATGTAGTAGCCCAACTGCATCAAACATTTCCAATATTACACAAGTTGTTGCTGTGAATTTCTGATAAGACTTCTAATTTCTTTGTGCTCTCCAGAAACCAGGAATGGATTTGGCAGACACCTACATTATCTTTGTTCGGCAGAACCAGGACATCCTTCGAGATCATATCAACGACGAGGTCTGCATTGAGAAGGTCTTTGATGTGAGTTCTTAGCATTACAGAAAAATAATTTCATGTATTCTGATTATGTTTTGTTTTAAAACAAAATTATTTTGAACCTTTCTTTTTGTCTTACATCCTGCTGTTCTCATATTGTTTACAATATTCCTTTTGGATTTAATTAATGAATAGAAACAACTAAGATCTGGGATTTTCTTCTTTTATTAAAAAAGACAGTGCAGTGTTTCATACACAAGAAGAGAGAAGAAAGGAAGCACTGAAACATTTTTACGTAGAATGAAGAATGTTACTAGTTTTTTATCATGGTACATAATTTTTATTTGTTCAGTTTGGTAGCTGAGCAACAGAAATATTTCACATAATAAGAAAAATGTAGGGATCGTCTTAAACTTGATAAAGGTTATGCCTAATTTTCCTAAACCAAAGTTGAAGAATTCAAAACAACATATTTGACTCCATGCTGGGAAATCAGATGCCTGACTGAGTCAGATCTCCCACTCAGTCAGGCGTTTGGAGTGACCTCACCATTTCTAGTCTCATATCAAATACAGCGGGGTGAAGAAGTGTTTGCCCTCTTCCTTAAGCCAGTTTAAATATTAATCAATGACAACAAAAGTAAGTATAAAATGCAGTTTTTAAATGAAGGTGTTTATTATAAGGGATGATAATAATAATACAAACCTGCATGGACCTGTGTGAAAAAGTGACTGGCCCCTAAACCTTATAACTAGTTGAGCATCTTTTAGCAGCAACAACTGCAACCGATGACAATGTGCAGTAAGTCTTTTCCAAGCATCTTTACAGAATTCTTCTACTTCAGCCACATTGGAGGGTTTCCGGCATGAACGACCCATTTAAAGTCATGCCACAGCATCTCAACATGTTTCAGGTCATGACTTTGAGTTGGCCACTTCAAAGTCTTTGTATTGGTTTTCTTCAGCCAATCAGAGATGGATTTGCTGTTGCGTACTGGATCACTGCCCTGCTGCAAAACCTAAGTTGGTTTCAGGTTGAGGTCACTAATAGATGGATGGACGTTCTCCATCAGGATGTTTTGGTCGACAGCAAAAGTCGTGGTTCCATTTAGCACAGCAAATCTTCCAGGTCCGAAGCAGCAAAACAGCCAAAGACAATCACACTGCCACCATCATGTTTTCCTGTTGGTATGATGATGTTTTCTGAAATGTGGTGTTACTTTTACACCAGATGTAACAGAATACACACTGTCTAAAGAGTTCCACTTCTCTCTCATCCGTCCAAACAACGCTTTCCTAAAGTGTTGGGGATCATCAAGATGAGTTCTGAAAAAACTAAGTCCAGTCTCAATGTTCTTTTTGGTCAGCTGTGGTTTTCACCTTGGAACTCTGCTATGCATGTCCTTTTTGCTCCATGTTTCCTTTTTATGGTGCCCTCAGGCATAACCTTACTTGAGGTCTACAGTTCTTGGGTGACATTGTGCTGTCTTTCTGGGTGTGATGTTGGTTGGTTGTCCACTCTTGGGAAGGTTCACTAGTGTTCCATGTTTCCACCACGTGTGGATAACGGCTCTCACTGTGTCTCACTGGAGTCCCTAATCTATAAAATGGCTTTGTAATCCTTTCTGGACTGACAGGTCTCAGTTACTCTCTCTCATTTGTTCCTGAATTTCTTTGAAGGTCAGCATAATGTCTAGCTTTTGAGGATCTTTTGGTGTCCTTCAGTTTGTCAGTCAGGTCCTGAGTAAAGTGGAATGGCTCCAAATGTGACTGTCTCTACCACATGACTCTGCTTTGACCTAGTCCATCCACTGGCTGGATGGTTAGCTGGTTCTCCTGCTGGAAGCTGAACCCCCTCAAGTCTTCTTCTCCAGGATTAATTATCTCCATCCATCCAACCTCACATTAACTTCGGCCTGCTTCTCTGTCCCAGCTAAAGGATATCGTTCTCAAAGAATGATGCTATGGTTTGTTTCATTTTAATCTGTTTTGAGTAGAGCACTTTTTTCCACACTTGCTCAAACTTCTACTCAGCAAAGTGCAACAGGATTTCTTCAGTTTTTTTTTTCTTGTCCCTCTTCCATTTACCACACTCCCATTGGCTGCTTCAGGAGAGATTATTGGTCTCTTTGTCCATCCTGTCAGTCCAGGTGGATGTCCATCCAGCTGCACTGAGAATGAGAATCATTTAATTGTTGAAATATATTGACTAAAATGTGAAGTGTGTTGGTAATTGGTTGCTCTAAACTTTATTTAGTGGAGTGATATGAAATGTGACTAAATGCAATTGATTACCAAGTTAACTTGTATCATTTTTCTTCCACTCTTCTTTGTTTTGGTTTATAACAAAAACCCCAGTAAAAACAACTAAGTTTGTTCTTATTGTGCTTATTGTGTGACAAAATGTGAGAGTTCAGTGTGCTCAAATATATTATTTTCCAAGGCATTATGTGACTTTGGGCAACATATTCAACAACGAAACCCGACCTGTCAGGATTCAGGAGCAAATCAAGCCTCAAACTCTACATTGATACACATGGTTTATATCCACTCACTACCAGATCCTGTTGTTTTATATAATTGTCAGTGTGATTTGATGATATTTAGTTATTATTGAGATAATTCCCTAAAGCAACTGACAGTCAGGTGTTTTTACTGTGTGATTCTCCACTCTCAGAGCAGCAGGACGTCTCTGTGATACTGAAAACAGTGTCTGCTTCTATTGACCTGTTTATCACTTAGGAACACTGAGAGCATTTGGCTCGCTCTGCTGGAGCCAAAAACCCTTTTACACCTCATCCTATCCATCCATCTCCCATCTCTCTGTCTCATGCTGTCTGCTGTATTCACTGGCTGCTTCCACCTGCAAGATTCAGATTTGTCAGAATATTCTAGCAGGCAGTTTCCTAACACGCCTCAGCTCCCCGTTGGAGTGAATGCAGTGATTTAGGCATGGCGGTTCAGGACTAGGTACACATTAGCAGCACGAAGCAGAGCGATGGATTTCTGCCACCCGTTGGCTCCTCTGAGGGTTCAGAGTGAGCCTCGAGCTGCACTGTGCTGATGTATGTGCGTGCGTGTGTGTGTGTGTGTCTGCATTTGAGGAAAGGGGATAGAGGAGAATGAGTCTAATGGAGCTCACAAGCGCCCAGTCATGCACTGAGGAGGAGGTGACAGCAGGGCCTTGAAGTGTCTAAGCTAAGTCCTTCAGTATGAATGCAACACACACACGCACACGCACGCATACTCACGGGTGCATCTTGTGCGTAACAATAGAAGCAAATGTAACGTTTGACAGCAGCATCAGGCCCCTCAACAGGAGTGTTTTGAGTGTGGAATTGTCCTGTTTATGGGCCTCTCAGCAAGTCAATCAAATTCATTTACAGCCTCTCTTCTTTCTTCATCGATGAATGCAGACAAGCCATGGTAGGAGCATGAAAGATGTATAGAACAAACACACACTGAGCATTAAGGATAGCTGTGTGCTTGTGTATGTTACCTAGAGAGAGAGTTGTAGACAACCCCCTCCCTTCCACACACACACATGGATGAGCAACAACTGATTATAAGTTGTACCTATTAGAAATAAGTCAACCAATAACACAATTCAATGGACTGAGTCCTGACTGTGCTGAATTTGGGTGTGGCCCAGGTTATGGTGCTATACTGGCAGGTATGAATATTTCACAAATGGCAGAAGAAGAAGCCTTGAACATTTAAACTGGGGGAGTTTAATACTGAAATATTAAACTCCCCCAGATCACTTCTGGCCTGATGAGAGTAGCTCACTGATGCCTTCTGTTCTTTTTTTTTTTTTTTTTTTTTGATGACTGGCTAAAATGAGATATTTTGTGTTATGAACTTGTGAACTTGTAATAGTCGTTCCTCTCCGCCATGATCGCTGTGTTTACTAAGCTGAGTCACCATGATGTTACTTCTTCTGGGAGGCTTGGGGTTTGTGAAGCAGATGGGCTACAGCAGCAGAAAACCACCTGATGCCACTCATGTCGGCTATCGACAGGAAAATGAGACTACATCTCTTAAAGGTTGGTGGTACTGGTGTAATGGGGTGGTGATATTTCCGTACCATACTTTGGGGCACTTTGTACTAGTTGAGCATTGTATAAACACCACAGTCTATCTGAATACTGTTGCAGACCCTTTCCATCCCATCTGTACCCATATTCTGATTGCTACTATTTCCTCACCATGAAAATCAGTATTTGTTCTCTTTTGACCACTTCTGTATCCGTATTTTTATCTAACCAATATGTTTTGGTATGGCAAATTCACACCATGGATGTCCAGTTGACAAATCTGCAGCAATTGCATGATACTATTTAATCAAGCAGCTTGTTAATGGTCCTAGTTGGCACAACAGGTGCCCAAAGAGAGGCAGGTAAGTGTATGCATGAAGCTTTGAAACCTCTGAGAAATGACTTGAGTTGATGTTAAAGCTACTTTGCAGGTTGTGGACCCAGCTCAGTGCTGTATTACTGCCAGCAGCACTAGTCAGCTATCTTCTGTTGTAGCCAACTGGCCAGGCGCAAAAATCATCAACATCAGCTCCTCCCTGACAGCTTGGTGGGAGTTTCTAAAAATGATAGCCTTCACTAATCCCATGCAGACGTACACCCATCTGGAACAGCTCTGACATCATAGCATACAACACAATGCTATGATAAACTTCCCAAGTTGAAAGTGTAAAAGACTCAGATACCTGGAACATACACTAAAAGCCAAAAGTATTTGCTTGTGCATCAGGTTGCAGATGGAGAAGTGTGGTTCATCACTTCAGAGAATGCTTCCACTGCTCTAGAGTCCAGTGGCGGTGTGCTTTACACCACTGCATCTGCCGCTTTGCATTGCTCTTGGTGATGTTTGGCTTTGATAGAGCTGCTCCACCATGGAAACACAGGCTATGTCGAGTGGGGCCTGTGGGCAGGGCTAGCTTGGGTGGGGGACCTCTCCTGTCGGGGGGGTGCCCCAGTGGAGAGAAGAGTCATTGCATTTGTGTTCGGGGGCATGTGTTTGATATTTGTGTCCTGTTTGGGGGTAGCCCTTTGGGAGAACCCATGTGGAGATTCATTGGGGTGGGAGTTTTACGGAATAGTGATTGAAGTTTTTTGAGGGGTTAAGACTGCTTCATCCTAGTCCAGTTCTGGTTTCCTGGCTCATTGACCAGGTAAATGACATTTCATCTTCTCAGGGCCTTCACCAAATGTGAGGCCTGTTGCCTATCCCCCTGGCCAGTCGCTGTGGTGCCTCTGCCCACTAGTGTGTCCAAAAAAGGGGGCTAGCTTGGGTGGTTCCCCCAGGACTTTTTTCTGTTGGCGTGGGGTGCAGCTTTCCCTGGGACAACTGGGGTGGTTTTCATGGATTCCCCTGCTCTGTTCTTTGGATGTCAGTTCTCTTTCTTTTTCTCCTTTTTTAACAATATGTTTATAAGCCATTCATATTAAGACTAACAGCCTATCACAAAGATAGAACTTTGCAACTGATGGACTGACATGTAGTTTTTTGTCTCCCAGTTCACATTGATTCTGCTTTGATGTTTGTCACCCAAGGTACTGGCAAATTGGTCAGTGGCACACATGTGTAAACTAGACAAGTCAATATGATCAACAAACAAATCAATATTTCTTTAATTCATGCTAGTTCTTCTTATGGTGACTGTTTTGCTTCCTAACTCAGTTTAGCTAAAACACCTACAAAACAAAGTTTGAAACTCAGAATTTATTGGTAAGTTTTGCTGCTAGTGAAAAAACAACCTTCTGAATTCTGAAGGTCCTTTTGAAGAAAGCAGGAGTCAGAACTCATTTTGGAAGGGAAACAAAATCAACTTAGAGAATGTTTTTGAACTTGAACTTTAATTTGTGAATTAGCATGTTTTTTGCTGCTTAGACTGAGAGAAAACTGTTTCTTAGCTTGAGTATAATTAGGTGGCATCCTGGAGGAGGTCAGAGGTTGCCCACATTGTACATGGAATTAAATATTTATGAAACCCTCGAATGTTCGTGGACATGCTCCGACTTTTGTCAAGTGCATGAAATGAACTTTGGGTTATTTTTTGTTCTCTTAAATTGGAAGGTAATTACAGAATTTGTCATTATTAGTTTGATAGAATACCCAGATGCATCCAGCTGGATTGTAAGGTAGATCTGAATATTACAGGTCATTAATGTGTCACAGTGATTTTTCTCTGCTTTCTGTCTTTCAGCTGGTATCTGAATAAAGCCACCTAATGTGCACATTTAAATGCTTCAAATGAATTATGGGTCTGATTTTCTTCTTTTTCTCCTCTGTCTTTTTGAAGTTCAAAGCGAAGCCCTGAACTCTTCCCTTGACATGCAGTATTCACCAGTTTTCATTAAACTGGCAGTCTTTGAATAAGGGAATGTTTTCCCCTCTTTGACTTTTCCTGCAGATTTGTTGACCTTGTGTTTTAGTGTTGTCTGCAGGACTGAAGAAAGATGTCAGCGAGTAAACGGCTATCAGTCCCTCTAATGGCAAATAGATAGAATGTCCTTGATGGACTGAGCAGCTGTAACTACATTTACACAATGTAGTATAGTTTTTATCTGATATCAGTGCCTGTAAAAGGAATAGTGCAGCAGTGGCTTCATAGACCCGCCCCAGACTGCTTGCTTGTAGTGACCTGACTTCACAAACAGGATTAAGCATGTTTTTAGCAGGAATGTGAAATTTCATACTGAACAAGCTTTTTGAGGCTTTCCCCCAGTCCTGTTTTCTTTCAGATAGACAAACTTGTCCTCTTCAGTGTGCTTTTTCTGCCTCTTACAGCAATGGTACACAAGCTCCATGAGAACTGTGTGTGTTTGGCTGACTGACAGACTGGACCTGCAGCTCCACATTTACCAGCTGAAAGTACTCATCAGGATTGTGAAGGTAAACAAAGTCTTATAAATTAGAGCAAACTGTGCAGACAATTTCTGCATGCATAATGTCTGCATTTAAACATTAATTTCTTAACTTTTCCAATAGGCCTGAGCTAATAACTATCCCAAGAGGCTCCAAGACCAAAGTGGGTTTAAAAGATCTTCAATTGCACAGTGGGTTTAGAGTGTTTAAGAAGAACTAGTTCAGCTCACAGAGGTTTAAACATGTTTATGTCTGAGCTGAAGTCACACTTCCGACATGAACTAGTTCTCATTCATTTATCAGGTTTTTTAATAAAATTAAGTTATTAAAGATGGTCAGTTATGATTTTTGACATCAGTTCAAATATAGGTGACCTCACCCACTTCTTTTTCCTCACGTGGACTTTATTTAATATGTATAGTCAAATATCTGCAAAGCTTCTGAAAATGAGTGGAGTTTTGACTGAAAGTGTCTATTTTAGAGAATGTTTGGAACTGCAGCAGCTTTCAGACAACTGCAGGGTGGGCACTCCTCCTTAATAAACTCCTGATTCTATTTAAACATAGCAGCTGACAATGTCCTCATTCAAGTAAGTTAAAAACAACATTCATGTTATTTCACCTTTACTGCAATGGTCAGAGAGAAAAATCAGCAAGCTCGTTCTCATGGTTACGACACGATTGAAGTGAGATGGGTAGACCACAGAGGATTTTTCCTCTGCCGTGCTTTTTCATCATGCCATTGTTCTGGACAATTTGTTGGAGTTAACATTTCATTTCACATGAAAGGCCAGGTAAAATACAGACTGCAGGCTACTGGCACTTGCCATTACACTGTCTAATCCAGTGTAATGACAATTTACAGACTAAGAAAATGTCTCATGATTTTTGACATTGACTGTAAATCTGCACCTCCAGTCCTCAAGTGCCACACTCCTGCAACGTTTGGACGCACCACTGCTCCACAAAAAACTATCAAATGAATTGTTCAAGTTTGCAGAACTTGATGAAATTTTATTCAGCCTTTTGATTTAGGTGTGTTGGAGCAGGGATGCATCCAAATGTTGCAGGATACTGACACTCGAGGACTGGAATTGCTGACTCCTGACCTAGTACCTTCCAACTTGCCAAAGCCTGATATTTTTTAGTTAAATAAAAAAGTAGATGAGTTGTGTTTTTTCTGCTTAGCAAATTCTAAATTATGTAGAAACTGTTAAGTTATGACTGAATATATCACATACAATAGATTAACATTAACAACAATCATGTAGATTATTTTATTGATGCTGATTCTGCTATATAATGTAGGTTTCTGTCTACCATCCAAGTATTTTTGATCCATGTAAATAAAGCACAAATTAAGCATATACTGTTCTGTCTGATGGCTGATCTCAGGAAAGTTCTTCCAATATAATTCCAGTAAACATGTTGAACATGCAGCACATAATGAAGGACACGCTCTGGACATGATTATTAGAAAGGGCGAAAATACTTCCAAGATCTCTGTAAGTGATGTTGATCATTTTTCTATTATCTTTGAAAGCACCATTTCTGTTGACTCATTTAGGCAGAGAGATGTCATTACAAGACATTTTCAACGATAACACAACTTTTTAATCAGGTTTACTGTTCCACTTCCCGAAACCCACTGGATGAGTTGGTAGATAATTTCAATTCTAAATTCCCAGATAATTGAGATAGTTGCTCCCGTTAAAGTGAAGATCATGTCTGGTGGGACCAAGCCTCTGTGGAAAGCCGCTCCACTAGTGAGATGTGAAAGGAGCCTCTGTCGAAGGGCCGAACATAAACGGTGTAAAATTCGATTCCATCTTCATAATGAAGTCTACACAAGAGACACTTTAAAGGGAAACGTTCTTCTGAAATCATAAGTTAAAATATCAACAATGCTTGAGCTTTATTTACCACAGTTTTCAGGTTAACACACCCTCCTGTGACGGTAGCAGATGGACTCCACTCTAACAGGACCTGCAGTGAATTTGTCAACATCTTTACAGAGAAATCTTTAGTTCAACATTAAATACAGTAGAATGTTTTGTGCAATCATAAAAAATGCATAGAAAATTATACAATTCCACCAACTCAACCGTCAGTTAAGCTCCTCCCCCTGCTGTTTTGATATGCTACCCACAACTTTTCTTAAGAAAGGTTTTCCTGTGTCGTCTGATTCAGTTAATAAACTCTTTGCTCTCATCAAGGTTTTTCCCCCCAGGATTTAAAAACAGCAGTTAAAAAGGAACAACCTTGATAAGGGTTCCAACATTTAAGCAGCTTCTAAACGATGAGGAACCACTTTCACATCTTCCAGTCTGGTTTCCATGGTTACCACTGTCCTGTGGAACAACCACAGTGCTGGCTCTGTTGGACCTCAGTGCAGCTTTTGACACTATTGACCATGACTTCTTACTGGAGCCACTGGGTCAGACTCTCCGGACCAAAACTCAGCTGATTTGAATCTTACATAAAGATTCAAACCTTTGAGTCGACATATAACTTCTTATCAAAGCAGACAAAAGTCACATGTGGGGTACCTCAAGGTTCAAACCTGGGACACATCCTGCTTAATATCCACTGGCTTCCTGTAGCCCAGAGAATAGACTTTCATATACTTGTGCTAGTTTATAAATCAGTGAAAGGCTTATCACCACTCTTAACTATTCTTTTTTGTTTTTTCATTGTGTTTTGTTTTTGTCGTACTTTCTTATGGAAATGTACAATACTCATAAAGTTGACTAATCAGAGCTTCAGCAGTGGACTGAAGAGGACCTCACTGAAAATTTAACTTCACCCAGATTATCCAAGATTTGTCTGCAGCTTGAGGACAGAGGAGGGAAAACGTGAAGGCAGAGAGAGAATGTCGAAACTCCACACAGGAGCCTCAGCAGACCAAGATGTTCAAACCCCAAATCTTTGTGTAACAAAATTGTGGCTTTTCGTTTTGAGCAATTCATAGAAAAAAGTCACAACTGACAATGGAGGCAGTGAGAAAAAAATTACGCAAATGAAGCCACACTGAAGTGTCCTTGAAAGCAGCTGTGAGAAGAGGCGAGAGAGATGAAAGCGAAAACCGCTGAAATGCTTTTTGTCTTTTTATAGTTTGTTAGTTTAAGTAGAAACCAATGAGACTTGGAATGATAATAGCTCCCTACTGAAAGTAAAAATCCCTGAGGCACTTCACTCTGCCTTCCTGGTTTAACACACAAAAAAGCCTCTGAACGTCCTTCAGCCTTCATCTTCCAGCTTTTGTCCTTTCACACAGTGAATAGCAACTGCCTCCTTCTGCTCTCTACATTCCTCACATGCTCTCTTATTACTTCCCTTTGCCTATTTACCCATCTTTCTTTCTTGTGTCTCATCAGAAGACCTACCGTGACTTCAGGCTGCAGGGTGTGCTAGATGGCACGCTCAACAACAAGAACTACGAGACCATCTACAACAGGTTGACGGTGGAGGAGGCCACAGCAGCAGTCAAAGCAGGCGATGGCCTGCAGGGCATCAGCATGAGAGACAGCGATGAAGAGGACAGCTAAACCCAGACACACGTCCCGCAGCCTCTCCGACATGTCACTACTTTGTTTTACACTTACTTAGTAGCTCACACCAAACTTGACATATCAGGAAATACTTGGAATGAATTTACAAAATTAATATATGTACTATTTTATTTGGCAACGTGTCAACTTCCTAATGTTAATCTGCTTGTTTTGAATAAGTTGAAGGGAAAATAGATATCCATGTAATCCTGAAAAATATTTACACTATGTCAAGACTGTGAACTCTGAAGTGTCCGTTTTCCGTTGAATATTTTGACTAATCAAACTTGGCACATAAAAGAAGGGAATTTGTGTTTAGTCATTTTTTCCAGTTGAGCTTTTGATCAGTTTATTTTATACCCGTACAATCTGTTTATTTTCCTAAAGAGCTCCCACTTTTGTCAGAAAAATTCATCTGGAAATTGCATTAAAGATTGTCCAATATTCTTTGCACATGTTTTTGGTGGAGGTAGTGTGATACTGTGGGACATGATGTGTATCACAGGACAACAAAGGCCCTGCATCATTGGAGTTAAACTGCAGAGCAATATGAGGATGAAATTGGCCACCTTTACTATTAGGGAGTGACCTCTGACCCTCACTGCAGCTCCACCAGAGGCGGCCTCTGGACTGTGGGAGTGGAGGCAGTCCCAACCTGGACCCCACTAAACCCCTGAGATCAGCTTGCCGTTTGTGCCAGATTGACCAATACAAACATGCTGACTAATGTTAAGTGCTGGCTGCAGAATGTGTCTGACCAAGTTGGCACCCTGAAGACAGCGTGTCAGGTTACTTTGGTTGTCTGCATTTAGCTCATGCACTGTTGATAGAACCTGGTAATAAATAAATTGATAGAATGCCAATAAGACTTTTTCACCAAACGTCAGTCATCAAGAACACCAAACCGGGTCACAGAATAATGAGCTGTTTGGCACTGGCAGAGAAGATCTGGCAAGTTTTTCACTATCCTTGCAGTTCAACCACAGATGTGTCATAATTTAAAGGGAGATAACAGCCTTTCCAGAAATATTACATTTATTACAAAGAATCATTGTTAGAGCAAAGAATTATTTTTGACAAAACATACATTTCCTTATGTTTTTGAAAAAAATCCTGTCTTTTATTTTTTGGCCTGAACCTAACAAAGTAGTTGAAGTGCTTAAACCATTCCAGGTATTTGTTAAAGTTGCTTTGACACCTAAGCTTAAATAAATGAGGAGCAAGACTATAACTAAAATGCCAGTTTCTCTTCACTCACAACTCTGTGTTCGAACTCTGAGATTAGAACTGGACTAGTTTCATGATTCCATGTAAAAATCATATCTCCATTTTCTTTAGCCCAAAGCTTAATCAGCTACAGGAACTAGCACCAGAACAAATCAGCACCTTAGTTTCATATTTTCAGTTAATGTACCCATCCAGAACTTGGCAGATCATATTTAAATGTTACTTGAAATGAATCTGCATTATTGGATTGGCATGACCTTCTTACTCTCTCCAGTATTGTACTCCTTTTCCATTTTGGGTTAGTCACAAAGCCATAACATCTCTGAGCTGTGAGGAAGGGATGAGGCTGGATGATGACTGATGTAGTGATACGATGCAAAGCGAATAAAGCAGCACCGTTTGTGGGCACAGCCAAAACAGAGACATGTGATGGCCCTCCTGTTTCTGTCTAATCAGAGAAATAAGTGAAATAACTGTCTTGTAAAGTACCTTGAGATATTTGTTGTGAAATGGTGCTATATAAATTGATTTGAATGTAATTATATTTTAGGTGTTACAGCTTCTAGATGCAATTGGTCAATGTGGCATCTACCACTGCTCACACAATCACCACCTGGTCACCATCATATCACACTGATTCTAGCTGCAGCGGTGCAGCCCCATGCTGGCAGGCCCACATCTGCATGTCAGTGTCACGATGTATAATAATAGTGTTCTAAAAACAATCAAAGTTCTGGATTCACCTCATGAGAATCTGAAAAGCATTCCTGCAGACATGAATGTCTGTGATCATATAGGTGGTTTTGGGATGTTTCACCAGTATCTGTATGGTGGGTGTTCTCAACTTCGAAGTATCTATTTTTTTCCCCATCAACCTAGTGTGGTGTGGGTTTCCTTCAGACTTGCATCTTATTGGTCAAAGTTAACAACAACAGCATGTGAATAGCCAATAAAGCCTGGTACATTAATCGGCTGTGAGTTCCCCTCACTCCAAAACGTCTCAGATGTACTTGGTAAACATGCTGAATTCAAACAAAAATTTACCATTTTCAAAACCTGCCAAACTTCTGTTTAAAGCACTAGGTCACGGGTGTCCAAAGTTGGTCCTGGAGGGCCAGCATCCTGCAGGTTTTTGTTCTCTCCCTGGTTTAACGCACCTGGACCAAATGACAGCTCATTAAAAGGTCAAAAAGAACATTGACCTGCTGAAAAGGTTGTTACTACCACCAGGGAGAGAACGAAAACATGCAGGATGCCGGCCCTCCAGGACCAACTTCGGGCACCCGTGTAATAGGTGGTTTCTTCATGACTTTATCTAGTATTTTTCACTCACACAAAAAAAAAGAAATAAAATCACTATTTTCTCAGACACTTATCATTTTTGGATGTTTCTGCTCTGGTGACTTGTTCCTGATTTTGAACTATGAACAAACATAGAATGTAGGACTTGTAATAGCTGTTTTGATGGGGTTGTTGAGGAATGTAAATCCAAGGTTTAACAGAGTCTTTGTTTTACCTGTTTTGAATTTATTCTGGTGTGACTGTTCTTGACTGAGAATTCAAGCCTGTGGAAATGCCAAACCTGCTGAAACATTCCATTTGGAATGATGTCCTTGTTAACACACTTCTAACGTATTTTTGGTTGAGTTCTGATGCCGACCTTCTGTAGTTATTGCTAAATTCAGAAGACCATCGTGGGCTTTTTTGTCTTATTGCTGCCATACCTGTAGCTCAGACATAAGAACTTTGCAGAATTTCTCCCCCCGATTTATACTTTTTAACCC
Source organism: Girardinus metallicus (assembly GCA_903067095.1). Classification (NCBI taxonomy): domain Eukaryota; kingdom Metazoa; phylum Chordata; class Actinopteri; order Cyprinodontiformes; family Poeciliidae; genus Girardinus; species Girardinus metallicus. Next base: position 6,046 of record CAEGAE010067264.1, on the reverse strand, counting down.
TTTAATGATTTCTGCTGTGAGATACATCCAACAAAAAGCCTGCTAGAACAGATTCAGTTTATCTATATAGCTTATATTTTTCACTATTAAAGATAAAAACTAGTGATTTTGATTATGTCAATCAGGTACTAAATCAAGTCAATCAGGTACTAAACCAAGTTCACCTTGTTAATTTAAATTTATATTATCTGTTTTTGAATTTATTCAAAAACAGATACACATCTTTACTTGTTTAGTATGTTAATCAGTAAACTTAGGCTTAATTTTGACCACTAGATGACAGCAAAGTGTTCCCAACATGATATTGGATATGTGTGGAATTTGCACCAACAGGCATTAGTGGGACATATGCTTATGGTTAAAAGATGGGAGTCATTTTTAAATGATTTCTTTTGGTCATCTTCTTTACAAGTCTACCCATCCCTGTTACAAACATTCCATTGTAACAGGGAAGGGTAGACTTTTAAAATCACTATTTTCTATGTCCTTCAATGTCCACATTCCAAGGTCTAACTGTGTAATACAAAAAAGAAGCTCCATCTGGAACTCAGCAGCTCTCACTGACCACCATAAATGCAACAATTAATGACAGAATAACAAGATTGAAGAAATATGACTTCTTAGAAATGGTTTGCAGGAAAAAGCGTAGGAAAAAAAAGAACAAAAAGTTTGAACAAACTTTAAACATCCTGGAACATTAGGTACATAGTTAAAGCACAACCTACTAGCACAAACACATACCCACTGGTCAGGATGGTAGTACTGCACTGATTATCAGGGCTGATCTTACAGACACAAGAACTTACCATAGTCTAATTATCATTAACTATGAAATCTTTTAGATTCAAAAAGAACTGCACCTAAACAGGAGCGTGTATTTAGAGCTTTTTTATATTGTTAGTCTGGATCACTAACTATCCTCCCATCCTGCTGCTGCTGCATTAACCTAGTTAAAGCTGCAGATTGGCTGGAGGCTGTCCTACCTTGCATTACACATATGCTAGGTGGGACAAAGTACAGTCTGAACAAGCTGCCATAGAATCACACCAAACATTGATGCACACATGGACTGGGAGACTGCATGGGGAGAAGATTTACAGACTTTGAAAGCTGTACTTGTTAGCTTTAGTGCTAACGAGTACACTAACATGCATGTCACACACAAAACATAAACTGTAACAATCTCTTAGGTGCCTACTGCACCCCTGGTATTGATTAAATGTGTAATACAATGGTTAAATGTGCCATCTGTTGGTGTATTTACTAATCTGTAAGACCGATCAGTTTTAAAAAGATGTAGCTTTTTTAGCATGACCTTTGATGCATCTTTCAGTGCAGCAAAGCTCCCAATTGTAAAACTCACAATACATATTACTGTCATGAAACGTAGTGTAAAGTGGTGAGGAGGAAACAGTGGACCCAGGTTGTTTGAGCAAATGATGATGGTTTTAATGAAGAATTTACAAAATACAAAGTCCAGGCAGCACAGGTGAGCAAAAAGGCAAAGAGCTCAGATACTGGTAGACAAACTACACTGAATAAGGGCAGGGTAGACGACTTTAGACTTGGACCCAGGGCCGGCCTAAGACATAAGCAAACTAAGCAGCCGCTTAGAGCCAGTAAGGGGCCCCTTCAGAGGAGCAGATTGTTTTTTTTTGTAATAATTTCTATGTCATTATAATTTCAAACATACATGATTTCACTATGAAGTAATTTGTTTTTACAATAATATATATTTGATAATGTATGTATAAATCATTATTTTATGTATAAAAAGAAAAAAAATTAATTGCTCTTGGGTGCCCCCTAGTGGCCGCGGTAGGTACCGCACGCATGAGCTCAGCGCATCCAAACGTCCAAAGCTCCGGTCAGAAGTTAAGTAACCAAAACTATGTCTCAAAAAAGGACTTATCCTTCAGGGAGTGAGAAAATAAAGAAGAAGAATAGAAAAAAACCAAGATAAAAGTTTGTTTTAATGTGCCTTGGTAATGTAATGTAATGTAAAAGATTTGTAAAGCTGCTAATAGAAAATTAGCTTGAACGGTCCAGTTCAACAGCCGGACCTTTCTGCTAAGGTCTTTGTGTTTGTGTGAAACTGAGTTTAAACATTAAATGAGTTGATTCTCATGGTGGCTATGTATATTTCTGAGGTATTTTTGGCTGTAAAACGCCGTATTTGATAACGTTTGATAACAATAATTAAAACTTCTCAATGTTTGACATTGTCTGGCAAAATGTTTTTACATCAGGCTACATAGCTGCTACATGGATGAGCTGCTCTATGCTGTAGTTGGGGATATGTTGTTTTTTTTTGTTGTTGGTTTTTTTGTCAAAAATCTGTTTATTGTCTTTTATATTTCAAAAGAGACACACAGACAAGTAACTCACAAATGCACAAAACATCAAACAAAACCAAAAGAAAACACAATAACAACTTAAACATTCAAGGTGACAAACATAAGTTGATTGCGGAGAGACAGGGTACTTTAAGTTTGCCATCTCAGGGATGAGTGTTGAGACTTAGTCCAAGAGATTTAATCACAGTCCTCAAGCTAGGTATGAGGTGATGATGAGGTGATGGCATCGTCCTCCCCAGATCGAGGCATCCAGACATCAGTGTTTCAGTTTTGTACATTTTTCGAGCAAGTGAGTACATTTGGAATTAACAGAAATTAGCTAGAGTACATTCAGTCATTCATCATTATGAGTATTTATATATTCCAAGAATAGCAAAAACTTATCCCATATCTTTTTGAACACACAATATTTACCCTTAATCATAAAGGTGAGTTTCTCCAAGGCAAGAGAGCTTCATAATGTAGACATCCAAGTTTTTATTTGAGGTCTGGTTACAGATTTCCAGGACCTGGCTATACTATAATTGGCCTGCACCAAACAGTAAATTATGGACTTTTGATCAACCTTGCTTATTTGAGTTTGAGTGGAAAAAATTCCTAAGACACACAGCCTAGGACAGGGATTAAGTTTAGTACTGACGATGAGTGAAATTTTATCCATAACCTCCTTCCAAAAATTCTGAATCTCAGGGCATTCCCAAAGGCAGTGAATCAAATTGCCTTTATCTTCGCATTTAGTGCATGTATCCGGAAAGTTGGAATCAAATTTATTTAGTAATGTTGGAGTAATATATGTTCTCATCAACTATTTATATTGGATTAACTTAAATTGAGTATTAATAGATTGTGTCTGTGCCTTCAGACAGGCCCTCTGCCATTCCTGCCATTGATATATTACATTTCAAGTCTTCACCAGGCCGTTCTTTTGTGTTCTGAGGATGTCTGGGAGCCGTCTTTGATGATGTTATAAAGCGGGATATTAGGCCTTTCTTCAAATGGTAATTTGCTGCCAGCTCTTCTATACAAGTAAGAGTAGGTAATGTTAGAGACTTTTGAGTACCCAAGAAAAAACTTCTGATTTGCATAAACTTAAAAAAATGTTTAGTTGGAATGTCAAATTTCTGTTTCAAATCATCAAAACTCATCATAACTCCTTTATCAAATAAATCTGAAATTTTGCATAAACCTTTAGCATACCAAGTTTTAAAACCCATGTCTTTCCTACCTGGTTCAAACGTCATATTGCCCCAGATCAGGGAGAATTGGGATGGTGTTGGTATTTCATTTTTGAGTTTATGTACATCATACCATATTCGGGTGGTGTTTTTAACAAATGGGTTTGAAGTATTTTTTAATAACTCTTTGCATTTCCTTGAGTATAGATATAAATTTAGGGATAAGGGAGTGGTGTTTATATTTTCTGTATATACCCACGACAGGACAGTTGCTGAAAACCAGTAGGATGCACTAGAGAGCTGAGCAGCCCAATAATACCATTTGAAATTTGGCACACCAAGCCCTCCTCTGTCATATGGGAGATATAATAATGATAAACATAATCTGGCTCGTCTGTTGTTCCAAATGAAGTTATTTAGGATTGTTTGAATTTTTCCAAAAAAAAAAAAAACGTCGGGAGGATTGAGAGGAATGGCCTGGAAGAGATATAGGAATTCATTTTGAGAATATTTATAGATACGGTCAAGGTAGACCATCTATCAAGCGATTCCATTATTGAATTAGCCACCTGCGTATAGTTTGCCCGAACCAGATCATCTATTTTTGGAGTAATTTTTATGCCTAAGTAAGTAAGGCCGTCTTTTGCCACCTGAAATGTTGAGTGAATTGGCGGATTGTTTCTTTCAGCCTGTTTTAAAAATAACATGGCGGATTTAGATTCGTTAAGTTTATAACCGGAAATATAGCTAAACTCATTGATAGTTTTAAGTAGTTGGGGGATTGGCCAATTTAGATTGGCCAGTCCCCCAAATAGTTCAATTTTAGATTCAATAGTTTTTATTCTGACACCATGTATGTTTTGATTATTCCTTATGGCAATAGCCAATGGCTCAATTCCCAGAACAAAGAGGAGAGGTGAAAGGGAACAGCCTTGACGCTGGATTAAATGATTTAGATACAATGTTATTAGTTATAACTGAGGCTGTGGGTTTATTATAAATTATTTTTATCCAGTTTATGAAATAACTACCAAAACCGAATTGAGAGAGAACTTTGTAGAGATAATTATGTTCCACTCTATTGATGCTTTTTATGTATCAAGTGAAAGCAAAGCTGTATCGGGATGTTCATGTTTTGCATGAATTATATTCAGTACAAAACAAATACCATGGTGAACTTGTTGCCCCTCTATAAATCCGTTCTGAACAGGGTCAGAAAGGGTTGGTAAAAATTTCCCAAGCCTAATTGCTAGAACTTTAGATATTATTTTGGCATCAGAATTTAGAAGTGCTGCGACAGACTGGAGACCTGTCCAGGGTGTACCCCGCCTCTCACCCGGAACGTAGCTGGAGATAGGCACCAGCAACCCTCCCGACCCCATTAAGGGACAAGGGTGAATAGAAAATGGATGGATGGATTTAGAAGTGAGATTGGTCAGAAGGATTCGCAACTAGTGGGAGATTTCCCAGGTTTAGGTAGTACTGGTATGATTGCATTTAGCAAGGAAGGAGGTAATTCCTTAATGGCATAACTTTCCAATAGCATATTATAGAGGAGCTGCAGTAATTTGTTTTTAAATACTTTATATAAGGAATCTCATTTGAACCAGGTGATTTTCCTGATTTTAATTTATCTATTGAATTTGAGAGTTCATCTATAGATATTGGCATGTCCAGTTCTGATTTAGCTGTTTTACTAAGTGTGGGGATGTTTATAGACTTAAGTAAGGAGTCAAGTGATACTTGTGATATGTGCCCTCTAGACGTATATAATTTTGAGTAATAGTCTTTACAGAGATAATTAATTTTTTGAGGATCAGTAATGTTTTCATTTTATTCATTTCATTTATTACCCTCTCATTCTGCAAAGCTTTAATGCGCCACGCTAGAAGTTTTTCTGCCCTCTCTCCCTGATCGTAGTAGGATTGTTTCAATCTGAATATCTCTGATGAAGTTTTGTTAATAGATAGTTTGGAATATTTTGCTCTCAATATTAGCAGTTCTTGTTGCTTTTCTTTAGAACCCCTCAAGCTCAGTCTCCTTTATTTGTTCTTCAAGTTTTAGCATCTTCATGACAGTTTTATTAGCTTTATTTTTTGTGTAGCTTATCATCTGACCCCTTATAAAAACCTTAAAGGCTTCCCATCAAACAAATGCTGTAGCCTCAGATGTATTAAGGCTGAAGTAATCATCAATATTTTTCTCAATGTATTTCAGAAATTTGGGCATTTGCAACCAGTGGGGTTTTAATCGCCAAATAGTCTAAATGCAGTTAAGGGTGAAAATTTAAGCATGCATAGTGAGTGGTTGGAGATCAATATGCTTTTGTAGGCACAACTATTAATTCTGGCAACTGGGGATATGTTGTTTGCTGCTGAGCATAAACATTTTGTGGCTAAAACAAACATTATTTTTACATCAACTTCTAAGTTATGAGAAACTTCTTTTAAAATTATGTGAAGGCTCAGAATCAGTCCAGTATTGGTACCGGTCCACATTCTCAGGGGAGAAAGA